>JASGXE010005266.1:0-25195 GCA_030068105.1 Sinentomon sp. SZTP_YWyxl
CCGAAAGTCTCAACACTGAGGTAGGGACTTGGAAATGAATGGCTTGAGTGGTGCCAAAACGGATCGAGTTTGATTGATGAAATCGTGAAATTGAAAAGAGTGAAATGGTGAAATTGAAAAGAGCGAGTGTTTGCAGATCTGTAAAATGTCCATTTTTGCATAAAAATACCTATGCTTATTCTTTTTCCAACAAACTCAAAAACTTTCCAACACAATATGATGGAATTTTTTCGAAAACAACAAACTTTACTGCAGGGGTAATTCATTCTGACCTGCTTAGAACAAAGGCTGCCACATGTCCTTCGTATCTGCCTTCATTTTACCCACCCCAGAGAAGATCCAGGAGAGTCCTTGTCCTTCGAAAGAAAAACTACTGAAATTCAATTTTGTTTTTCTCTTCACGCAGGTTCATTCTTCCCAGGGTCAGATGGCAGTTGGATTTATGGAGAGTGTTCAGCATTTCCTTCCCGACATCTCAGTTCTTCTCTACGATCTAGGACTCGGATTCTACGAACTGGATATGGTGCGGCTTCACATTTTCTCCCTCTCTCCCTCTCTCTCACCCCTTCATCTCATCCAAGTGTTGTTTCTGGAACTGATTTTTTTGCTTTTGCACTCGTGTCTTGTCCTTGATCATGCATCGGTGCATACGAGTGATGAAATGCTTGTTTACGAAAAGTAAATGAAGCAAGTAAAAGAATGTACTCGTATTTCATTTGGAGATATTTTCGGAAGCTTTTGTTTTGTATTTTTTCAGTATCCTGTGAATTTTAGCAGCGAGTAGTTTTGCAACGAAAATCATACATGCTCGTAAAATAGCAAACTGGTGTTTACCGAGTTCAAATCAAATTTTTGAAGTTCTTTACTGTCGAATTACTGAAAATACTGAAATTTTACTGTCAGCAAAGGAGTTTATTCAATTCAATTCAAGGATAAATGTGGGTTAAATTGCAGTTGTAAGGACTGCAATAGAAGTGTGAAGAATGGAACCCACTTCGTTGGGATTGTTAGAAATTGTGCTTTTTATTTTGCATCATATTATTTATTCCAGGTTCAGAGTCAATGCAATACAAGTCACTGTTCAATCGTTCATTTCGATCTTGAGCAGCAATTTCCCAGTCACTTGAAGAGCAAATTGTTCAAAGCCTACCAGCCTGTCCTTATCCAGGTGAGTTGCATTTCATTTAAGGGGGGGGGGGTAAACCCTACGCGTTGAACTTTTTTGTTTCTCGGCGGATTTTTTTTGAAATTTTGCAGGTGAAAAGAGCATAAAAAATGATGAAGATTGATATACAGTGTGTCCAAAAAGTCACGCACCAATGGGCTGTGGGTTTATATTTCAATGAAACTGTTCAAAGTGCGAACCGTCTCGTTCTTGACATTCGTTGAGGCGCTGTTCATGCTCGATAAACAACATGACGATCTCGACTCTCTGTTCCGAAAACGCAGGCATTTCAATCAAGACCAGGTGATGCGGCAAAACACGAACAAGAAGCACGCTTGCCAAAAAAGTGGACTGACCCTTGTGCCCGAACCGTGCAATTCATCCACCAAAACGAAGGAAAAGGGAGAGAAGAAACGACAGCCAGCCTCGCAGAATCAGGACGACTCCAGGATTATCAGACAAGAGGCCATCGCAACTTTTCACAATCATTACGTTTCGCCTCAAACTACTGTCCATTGGTGCGTGACTTTTTGGACACCCTGTATTTACATGTTAATTTGTGTGGCTCACACCGGAGTTACAGGCAAACATAGGCGCGAAAAAGGCTGCCGGCAAAAATGAATCTCCTCCTAAACCGTCTGGCAGAATGAAGCCATATTTCACCCAGTGGAAGAAAAGTACCTTATCCATAATCAACAACATAATACAGCTACTTTTGCCAATTTGCATCCAGATTTTAACTTATTGCAGAATAAGCGTGACCGTACCGCTAAGTGCCTAATATTTAGCAGTTTTTCTGCGGTTGCAAGCTGATAAAACCAAAAACAGAGCTTAAAACTCAAAAAGGGCTCTATTTTCGGTTTCCTCATGAAAAATTGGTTCAGTACACCAAATTTGAACATTTTCGCATGAAAAAATTGTGGGAGGAGATGCATTTTGAATGCTTTCGCTTTTTAAAAAAAGAGATGCGAGAAAACCGCAAATGTTTGTGTCGAGAACGCAAGAAAACCAATGTGACTGGGTTTCGGATAATCGTCTCTATCTTGAAAACGATTGAAGTTACAGAAAATCTGAAAAGAGTTTTGGAAATGGCAAAGTCTGGGCTATTACATTAACATAAAAAGAAAAAACACCTTTTTCCTCTTTTTTGCAAAAACCCATGGTTTACCCCCCCCTTAATTCGGTTCCATCAACTTTAAAGATTAGTTTGTCATTGACCCTGGAAACTTTTTTCCACAAATAACACCTCTCCTATGAGTGCCTTTTTGCAGTCCCCAGTTGAACCACTTGCAGCAACTGCATTCCGCTCTCTGCCTTTTTTAATTGAATCTGTACTGCGCTTTTTTCTTCATAAACTTCAACATTGGACATTTGGCAATTGCTGTAGCCAAATGATTTCGAGAACAATTTGCAATAATTTTGAAACCCCCCAAAATCACATGTTGGACTCAGCGCCGAACACAAGAATGCTGTTTGCCAGGATGGCCATTTTAAGGAAAATTATCCTGAAGAAAACCTTGCCAAAATCTTGTTTTGGAAAATGGAGGATGTCTCTTCAATTGTTAGGAAAAGTTATTTCACATCCGAACAAGCCACATTCGCAAAGAAAACACTCGGTAATAATTATACACAGGAGGATAGAAATAGGAACAAATTGGAACCCCCAAATCAGCCCACCATGTAAAGAGAAACAACCTAAGGGGTAGACAAGATAAAGGGAAAAATAACAATAATGCTCGATGAGACTCATTCGGGTCATTCTTATCAAAAGATGCATATGGCAAATGTTACATGCTTTGCTTTTTTGATGGCGCGTCTATGTGTAACCAATGCAGGTGCAATTACAAAAAAATGCCTTTTATTGGCGATCTCTCCAACCGCTCACTCTCTCTCCCCAGACAAATTTTGAAGAGAAGAGAGGTCGGAATGGGTTTTTCAATTGGTTCATGCACAGGATAACTCTGTGGCAATTCCATGTTTTGTGATTCTGCGAGGCATGTCCAGCATGTTGGCCGAATTGGCAGAGAGATCAGAACCTGAACGTGCTGGCACAGTCACCGATTCGGCGATCAGACACAAATAGCATATCGAAACCACGCTGGACGTGGTTGCGGAGCGGAAAGGGTTTAGGGGCAAAACTGCAGTTTTCATAACCCCAAACTCAGCTGTGAAAACCAGATCTGGTACCGAATTTTCAAGGGTGCAGGTGGTCCGAAAGCGCCGGATGAATAGTTTCCATCAGTCAGTCACGTAAGTGAATTTAATTGTTGCAGCAAATTAACGAGAAAAAAGTCCTGCGCTTAAAATTCACGTGATGTGTTTGGCACATTTTGGCCACATAAAAGGGCTCAACAAAAGTTGATGCCCAGCAGAACTTTCGTCACTTAACTGGTTCGTACAAGGCACATAAAATCAGTGAAATTGTCCTGAATCGAGGTTTTTAGCAGTGGATGAACACTTAAAATCAAGATATGCTCTCCAGGCAAAATCTCAGAAGAGTACATGATTCTTTTACCAGTAACTTGATTTTTTTTCAGGATGCTTTGAATAAGGGAGGAGCCGTGTTGTGGCTTGAAGTCGAATATCGGTTTACGTCGGCAATTCCGGCACAAATTATCGAGTCAGCGTTGGAAACTGGTGTCGCATCCTGGTACGAGGAGCATTCAACGTCTGCAGTCACACATCCACGAATGTTCGAATACTTTCGATCAATTCCGGAGAACTTTTTCTTCCAACGGCTGGTGACTTCCGACCACATTCTTCTTATCAACACAGCCAAAGTTCACCGACAGCTTATGCTTCCATGGGTACAGTGTGCCCTTATCCCCGAGTGCATTGCCCCAATCGGGGCCCAAGCGGCAGGCTGCCGGTTCAACAAAAAGCCTCACTATCGATATTCGGGGTGTCACAGGTATGCAACGTCCGCATTGAATTTGGCACTGGGGCCAATGTTTGGTTTCAACGAAAACAGCTATGTCTATTCGGGGAAGGAGAAACTACCGGTCAGGATTGGTGAGGAGATGACCGAAGATTCGGAGAATATATCAGCCTTGACCAAAGATGAATAATCCTTTTGTACACACAAGTCACAATGACAGCTCTTGTACGCTTTTAAAGTCACACTCATTACTCTTGTATGCTTTTATAAATCACAAATCATTGAATAGAATTTGGTTGTGTGAAATTTCTGAGTCATGATAAAAAAAATAGTAAAGGTAGGAAGGAACGCAACATGCAGGATGGTGATTCGAATGAGAAAAAATGGACACGTGTAGATCTCCATTGCAGCACTTTGTTGGGATGACACAAGCAGAACACAAACTTCAACTGACATTGAAATTCTGCATGTTTGGGAGGGTGGACACACTGCATACCTCGGGATATTGTGTCCACAGCTCGTATGCACGACGTGCAGATAAAAATGTGGTATGTTCCACACCTTTGGATGTGATTTATGCCACTTTTGCTGCAAGTCAAAATTCATTTTTGCTTATATTTCTTCCCATTTCCCCTTGTTTTGTGTTGTGGACTTCTTGGGTGCCAAATAAAACCACTCAACTTTAAAGGCCTTTAGTGGAGAATGTGGGAAACCGGCAAAAAGTAATGTTTTTTTTACTCAGGGAGCAATAGGATATCTGAACAAAAATACACATCTCAGAAAAAAAACAGATAATGCCTTTTTCCTCTGGTGACCACCGATTGAGGACAGAGTGGAGGTCATATTTCCTGATTCTTCAATGATTTGGCATGAATCTTTGCGGGATTGTTTTCCCTCTAGCCTTTCCTGCTGTATCGATAATTTATTGCGAATGCAAACACTTCTTGTCAAAACAATTAGTCTTGTTCATGCTTGTAAACAGAATCATTGTTTTGGCAAAAAAATGAAATTTTTTCGCCTACAAATGGAACCATTGCGGCAGAAAATGTGTTGGGTGTTCTTGGCTTGAAAAGTGAACCATTTTTTGGCTGAAAAATCAGTTTTTGGCCTGAAAACAGTATTTTGGCTGTCCAGCTTTTTGTGCTCAGAACCACCTTGCAATCTGGTTTTGTTGAGATGATTTCAGAAACGTCCTGCCAGGGGCAAAACTGTGCCATTGTGCCATTTGAAGAAAATCGTGGGACAAATGAGAACCTTGCCAATAATTTGCCTCAATGGGCCCATGTGTACGTTTACCAAGGAAGGTTGGACTCTGACCACCTTGGTTAGGAAAGTGGTCGGCTCCATTGCAGGTGCAAAATAATGGAAAGTCAATGGTGTTTGGAGTTCCACTCTCATTTGACAGTGGCGAAAAATTATTTGTGCGACAAGTTCATGCCATTTTTCCGATCTTTCAGAGAGAAAAAAAAACTGTTAGAATTATGATGGCTTCATTTAAAAAAAGGGATTTTGATGCGTGGAAATATGCATCAAATCAATTATGAGAAACCAACATCGTTGGGTTCGAGATTTCCCAGAAAATTTGCAAAAATGTCACCATAATAATATGTGGAACAATTGATTTTCTCGCCACTGTATCATGCTGCATTTCTTGTGCATTTTTGATGCATCATCGTTGTTGATGATGTGCATTTTTATTGCATTTTTGTGCGTCATCATAATGGATGTGCATTTTTATTTAGTCAGTCAAATTTCATCTTGCTATACATATTGTATTTTGCTTTGAAGACTACATTTTCAAGTTCTGCTAAGTGTAAATGATTGCCAAATTGGTTATGATGCTAGTCACGTTGGTAATTTTATTTTTCGCTTCTGTGTCAATTCAATTTGAATGGCGAGTATTCACTTTTTTTGCTATTGTTGCACATGCACAAAGGAATAAGATTTACTAGCTGTCATGATCAACTAACTAGGTATCACGATTAACAATCGACTGAGATAAACAACCAGGTATCACGATTAACAGTTCACTTTTCATGTGAAACAGGCCAAATTCATGTGGTGTCCCAACTGTGTGCCGGAGTGTGAAAATTGTCATCTGACCCTTTTGCAAACAGAAAATTTTGGCCACTTGTAGTGAGCTTGGCATTTTCGTCAAGATCTATTGATTCTTGGCTGGTCGTATCACATTAAATGGTCCAAATTCTCCACGGATGATTCTTTCCAATTCGTGTTGGTGATTCTATTTCCCACAATGGTATTCATGAACCATATCGCCAATTCGATGGACTTTTCTTGACACAGGACTACCAAGCTGTGGAAATTATCTGGTGGCTGCAGTCTTGGATCCACCAATATGGATGAACGCAGGCCAGGCAGAATTTTTACACAAGCACAATGAAGGAAGAAATGTGTAAACTTGGAGGGTTGTCCAACTTTAGATAGCTCTTACCTGGTGAGTATGATGATTTTCAATCTCCACATGGGATTGAATCTGGCTCACGTTGGAAGACCATCGCTGTCCAGTCCTCAGTCACACGAAAACGCGACCTGGACTGTCTCATGGCGTGAGCCAGATTCAATTCCATGTGGGGAGTGGAGTGGAAATCGTCATACTCGCCGGGTAAGAGAGGTCTCAAGTGTATTGAATTGATATGTGCACCATTTCGGGATTTGATACTTAACAGTAAGGCTTAGTGTTAATCGAGCTGTCTTGGATATTTTTTCAGTTGATTCAATATGATACTCCATTGTTGTTGGTTGAAGGATTTAGTGGTCTTCCAACGGCACTTCACTATTAACCTTCTGCCCCCGCGAAGCGAGAATACTCAGATTTTCCCCAAGGACCAGAAACCGGAAGCTTTCAAGGGTTGTCGGGTAGCGAGGATACTCACTAAAAAATAAAAATTCCGAAATACCCTGTAGTTTTCTTTGTATAGGCACATCATAGGCGACTTCGGGAGCGGAGGATACTCTGCAGAGTTTTCTCAGTTGGCGAAAATCCTCGCTGACAATTTTCAATCATCACTTTCCCACCAATTTTTTTGTTTTCTGTGAAGGTTGCTGCATTTGCAATGCATCAGGCCGTTATTGTGAAGTGTCTATAGGGACCCGTGTGGTGGGTGGCATGGTGGTGATGGGGTTGCATCAGAGTAAAGGGACCAGGCAATAAAGATGCGAAGTTGGATTTTGGTTACGTATTCAAGAAGATGGAAATCAGACGCTTTTGTTTTCGCAGGAATCGTTTCGGAGATAATGGCGTTCAAAGTTGGATGACTTTTTCATTGGTTGTGCCGTGTTTGAAATGACGCTGACTCATTGTTTCTGATCCAATTGGGATGTGTGTGGTGTTGGTCGAACGGGAATTGAACTGGCTTCCCTCCTCTTTCGGCCGCGATGTCGCAATTGGTGTCTGGTGATTGAACATTGTGACACAAAAGTTTTCGTCAGTTCAGGGTGGAAATTATCGCCTCCCGTACCGGGATTTTTGAAGTGATGGGCATGATGTTTAAAAAGTCTGCCTCAGATCGAAAGGCTAACGGGTGTTGCCACAATTTGCCACAACGAAAATTGCTTTTGGCAACATAGAAATATACCTTCTTTTTTAACCGGTTCTCCTATTTTTGGATCTTTTGAAATGGAAAGTGACTTTGCGTGAACAAAGACTGCTTCAGTCTTTTACACGGTTGCCGATCTTAAATAAATTTAAGATTGGCAACTCCCTGTACATTTTGGACCACTTGTACATATTGGGATCACCATTGAACCAGAAGAAGGAATGAGTTTACCGGAAGAGAAACGACGAAATCGAAATCATTCTGGTGAGTGAAATTTTGAAAAATGCAATCGTTTTTTTAAATTCAAAATTTTAGTACTTTGGACGAGAATTTCTGTTTTTTTTTTTTGTTCAACAGGGCTACAGATCAAATGTCAAAGTTACATTTTTCGTGAGAAAAAAAAATAGTCAATTTCGACCAAAAATGGGCCGGTTTTTGGGCCAGGGACAAAAACTGATTTTTATCACCTCCCGTCATTTGCGCATTTTCCGCCGGTGGCAGAATAAACTTTGTTTTTTTTTTACTCTTGGACTTGCTTGCCAGTTTGACTAAAAATGCTGCTCTTTCGCATGTCAAAATCCTTATTGTTGATTTTTGCTCCTTCGCCACGTTGGCAGTATTTTTACACGCAGGCTAGGCAGAGTAAAACTCCACTCTTCGTGTTCAACACTCCCGTTTCAAATCAACCCAGTACACTTTACTTTACAAAAAAAATCCGCATGCTCAGAAAAGACTGTGACTATTCTGTCATGCCAGTCTGGCTTGCCTTTGTGCATACAAAAGTTTTTACTTTGAATTAGACCTGTTCAAAATATGCTTACTGAGCAATGCCCACACCAAATTCTGCAGGTCATGCTTTTGCACGTGTATGTGGAAGCATTTTTGTGAAAAACTTTTAAGATGGCATCCTGTACAGATGTGCATTGAACTGTGAATGTTATTTGAAAAATAAAGCTGCTGAAGACCTCGTGTGAATAATAACAATCTACCTCCGATGAACAATAGCAATCTATTAATTTTGAGCAATCTTTTTGTTTTGTTGAGAATGTTGGACTAAAAATGCTCAAAATGCCTGCACACTCACCACAATCGAATGTCACTGAGCAGGGAACTGCTGGTGCATTGCATCCTGCAAGTAATTAGCAGATTGATTGTGCATTTCATCTGCCCCTTTTTGTGGGCAATTTTCAAAGTGCATTCAGTTGACAACAGTTGTGTTTGAATCAAAGCAATCAGGTGTTTTCAAAACAATCAGTTTGCTCTCTTGTAACTTTATCTTGCTGATCTTGTCCTCCGAAACGTCTGCTCAAAAATATTTCCAGAAGTAAAAATGATGCATTTGCAATTGGACTGCATTACCTCATCATTGAAAGTTCTGCATTACCTCATCATTGAAAGTTCTGCATTACCTCATCATTGAAAGTTCTGCATTACCTCATCATTGAAAGTTCTGCATTACCTCATCATTGAAAGTTCTGCATTACCTCATCATTGAAAGTTCTGCATTACCTCATCATTGAAAGTTCTGCATTACCTCATCATTGAAAGTTAAACATTATGTATCAGGTCATTTTTGTTGTTAACACCATCTTTTAATGCATTAAAATAATACTGACTTCCAATAGCATGTGTACTAGTTTGCTAAAAACCATTCATGCATGCACTGGTCATGGGGTTAACAGCTGAAGTCCCTGCAGCCTTGTCTGTAATTCCTTGATTTTTATTTTCGGAAGAGCTCTTTTAGTCATTTTTGGCTCCAAATGAGATGCTGATTTGGCTGACATCCAGTTCTCAAGAGGTACTTTGTGTTTCCACTCTTTGATTGTCTGTCCCGATTGATATTTCTCATCACATTCATCACCTCTTTGCTTCCTTCATGTTTTTTGATATGATTTCCATCATCTTTTCTTCCAATCCTGCAAGTATAATTTAACAAAATAGCTTTTATAATAAAAGTAAGTGCATTTTGGCAAAATGCTAACAGGGGTGGCATTATTATTTCAGCATTGGAATGACTGAATAACATATTTAATGTTAACACAAACGAAATAAAAACAAAGTAAGTGCATTTTGGCAAAATGCTAACAGGGGTGGCATTATTATTTCAGCATTGGAATGACTGAATAACATATTTAATGTTAACACAAACGAAATAAAAACAAAGTAAGTGCATTTTGGCAAAATGCTAACACAGGTGGCATTATTATTTCAGCATTGGAATGACTGAATAACATATTTAATGAACGAAATAACACAATAATAACAAATAACATAACACAAATAACAAATAACACAAACGAAATAAAAGCAAAACATTCCAGTGGTACCCAAAAACTTTTTTGGTGTTTCTCTTTTCATTCCTGGATAAGTTGTCTCCCCATGATGACACAATGCAATATTCATTGTTCAACGTTTCTGCAACTGAAAAGCTGTCTGGTGCTCATCTTTTGTGATGGGTATCCAAGGCCTCCATTGTTTTTTCAGCTCGTCTGCAAAATACAACCACAATGTTGATGTTCAATGATGCAGCACCTTGACCTTCCCATCCAATAACGTTTTTCAACTAAATTAGCCAGTGAACATTCCACCCATTCCTGGTAACAAATTAGACTCCCCACGAAAACAAGAAAATTCATTCCACCATAAAGGTGCTCCTAAAGTTTGGCCGATGCACAAATTAATCTTGCGGCACAGAGATGATGTCGGGATATAACGCTCCGATATCTGGGTCGTATCTTCTCACTCGGGACTTGGAAGGCACTATCCAGATTTAGCGTTATATCCAAGAAAACGCCACACCCCATCATTAGTGGTCGATAAATGATATAATTGATGTTATTCTTCCACACCGGCTTTTTCGCCTATACATTTTAAATAAAAATTAGCACTTCAGATGTCCACCAGGTTTGATCGTGAGGTTTCAACCGGATTTTTTTGCTGCGCATTCATTCGCAGGCAGCGCCTTCGAGGCTGTAACGTTAAGCGAAATGTGTGTTTGAATTGCGGCAAGGTCAGCGGTAGATAGCAACCTGCTGACCGCTTCTCGTGCCGGCGTTTGACCAGAAGGCGAAGGCGGGCCGCCTTGTTCAGAATTCCTGAATAATCGCGCCCGCCGCCAATGCGTTCGTTGCCTCGTTCGCCAGGTCGAATACATGGTGTGCCGACTGTTTGTCTTGTGTGGTTGAACGTGTTCTTGGCACAGGTTTTGGTCCAGGACAAATTCTCACTGGTTTCAGGAAAGCCACACCCATAGCTTATCCAGAAAATTCACGTCTTTGCTGCATTTTAAGGACTCAGTCATCGGCCCATTTTTTATTGAAGGGAACATCAATGGAGAAAAGTAGGCACAGGAGGAAGTGTTCCCAAGGGTGCACCCAACAGGTAATGGCCAATGATTGTTCCTTCAACATGATGGCGCACAGCCCACTTCAGTGTCCACGCCCGGAACGACCTCAATGAGCAATTTCACGAAGGTGGTTTGGGGGTGGAGGGCCAAGTCGGGGCCTCCGAGGTCACCAACCTGTCCCCATATGGGGACACCTGAAATCCAACGTGTACCAACAAAGTTCGGCCAAACAACTTAGGAGAACTACGTTCTGCCATTTTGAGGGTCTCTAATGCCATCACACCTGCATGATCAGCAATGTATTGCAAGAATGGGACCATCGTGTCCACGATTGTGTCACTGCAGATGGAGCACATTTTGAGCCTCTGAACAACTGAATCGGGCTGGACGATTATTCCATCTAATGTGGTGCACCCAGCACCTTATTACAGTGGCTGGCTGATTGCTGAACTCATATCAGATTTTCGTCCCGAGTTTTATTCCGCACTGGCAGTTTTTTAAGCCGAAAACAATTTCATAAATGACCGGTAAATTCCTCTTAGATTGTTTATCCATGGGACATAGATAACCAGCTCAGTGGTAGAGTTCTAGACTGACAAGCGAGTAGTTCCTGGTTCGATGCAGGGCGAGAGCAGAATTTTTAGATCCAGTTTTTTCAAACAATGATCATGAAAATGGCAAAGAGATCTGGTTCGGTAGGCAAATCGAACAAAATAAAATGTAGTGTATTTTGTTGTTTTAATGCAAACGGGCACGTTTTGCCCAACCAGATTTCACCGCTGAAAATTTATTTGCAAATGAAGACACAAAAACAAGAAAATTCCTTGTGCCACGTCACATTATGGTGCAGTTTGGATTCCCTGAAACTACCTCCGGTTGGCTTTTGGCCACATTTTTGGTGCCAAGTTCAAGTTTTTCTGAAAAATATGATTTGAAAGGCCACGATGCCATTTCAAAATATTGGACGAATGGGGCAAACGAAATTACTGTTTTGGAACCAAAAGTTTGTCGTTGAGAATAGTTTGGACAACACAGCATGACAACATCTTCAAAATATGCTGCAAAATCGTTATTCTAACAACGCATCGCAATGATATGGCAATTGCACGCTTGCCAAAATATGACTGAACTGACAACAGTTGATCTCTTTGAGTGAAGTGAGCAATGTTCAGTGACAAACATTATTTGCTTATTGTACCTACCTTTCATTGGATACGAAACAAAAAAAAAACCAACCTGTGCTTGTTCCAGGTACTTGCATAAAATGTTTCAACTCCTGATTGATGTTACTCTGAAGGAATGCTTCTTCGTCTGGACTCAGGTCCACCGATAACTTTTTCAAAGCTGCCAAAATTTCAGCCTGGAAACAATAAAATTGTGAACTGACATCACTTGAGGACAATTTTCATGCATTTCTATATTGAAAAATTATGTTCATGCATTTCAATATCTGATGACATGCCACCCTTTCTCCGCATCAAAATTCTCAGTGCCTAGTTTGAATAAATGAAAAGTATACTCTCTCTGAATCCAAAACACTGCAAATGGGATGATTTTCCCTCCATTTGATCTCCAGGTAGATGGGACAGACAGATCCTACTCATAAAGCCGGAATACAAAAAGGGCAAGGAAATTGCCAGTACAAGCCTCGGAAATACCAGTGAAAATCTCCCAAGAAATCCCTTTTGATTTCAAATGTTTGCTGCATGAATGCTCAAAAGAACCATACCATGCGCAAAAAAATAAACTTCGACTTATTGTGCTGAAAAAGTTCAAAGCTAACGCAAAACCTGGATTGTCTGTATTTTCACCAATCTGGCATGAGATAAAAATTCTGACAGAATGCAGACAAATAGATGCAATTTGACCTGGGATTCTTTTTTTTTAACAGATGCGATGATTCGCAATTGGTCAAAAGGGAAAAGAGAGTGTCAGAAAGCCAATTATGGCAAAGGTTGCAGAAAATGCCGACAATGCAGTTAGTTAGGTAGGCCCTAATCAATGTCATAGGACATTTTACCAATTTTTTTTAATAATAATTGGCATGTTGCCTAATACGGACCCTTAGAGTCAAATGACTCTCATGAGTTTTGATATTTTTGTGGAATCCAAATGGTGAAACAGAAAAAAGAAAAAACGGCAATCTGACCTGGGGCCATATTCAATTAGGCCTATCGTTCCCGACAGTAGTTCTAAGGTAGATTAATTTTTTTGAAACAACCAAGAACAACAATTTAATTAATGCCCCTCTGTTCCAGTAGGAGCATATGGAATGAAGACAGAGGCAAATAAATTGTTTGGTTTGATCATTGTGTTGTCTGAGCATAGCAAAATACAGGGTGTTCCCGAACCTGCCGACTGAACTCATGGGGCAGGTTCCCTTTTGATGCCAGTTTTGTTGAAATAATCTTTGTTTCAAAAATATCAATTTGTGAGCAAATTAAATCCATTAAAATACCTTTTGTTTTGGTAAATCATCAGAGGACTTTCCCATTTTAATGTCTCTGTCGATTTCAAAGAGTCTCTGCCTCAGTTGGTCTGGCTGCCTTTTTGCAAACATTCTAATAACTTCAGGTGTTCGAAATGCTTCACTGATAGCGGCTCGGATTGCCTGCAATGAAAACCAAGGTTTTAGAACCATTAAAGGCTTGTTTTAGAACATTTATAGGAATATTTGTAGGAGGAACATTTAACCATGCATGTCTTTCTCAACAACCATTGAAATGAAAGCCAAAATGAAAAAAGTGAAAAATAACTGATTGAAAATGCCTCCATTCCCAGCCAAACATCGATATGCTGTCTTTGGATGTTACTTCTTAAAAAGGGTTCTCCAAATGGTGCTGTTGAACATTCCAGCCACATTCTCTTCATTGCTAGGGAGCTCCATATATGCTCAGAATAATTTATCGGGTAGCTCTCTCGGAGAGAATCAGTGAAACCAGTGACAATCCCTCACAACGTACAGGAAGTTTCAATTTTTTTTTACCAAATACCAACAGAGATTTTCTGTTTTCAGTCGGAACAAGTATTTGCCATTATTCTTGAGGGCTCTTCAGAGACACCATGAACGATCAAGGAACCTGAGAACATGGAGGATGACTTCCTTGTTGCCAACTCTGCCAATTCCCCAGATTTGCAGTGTTCGTTCTCCTCTACATTGGGTCAAATACATTTAAGTAAGAAGAAGAGACAATACCTGGCCGTTAAGCCATGCTCAAAGTGTCCCGTAAAAAGGGCAGCACTTTCTCAAGAAAGGGCACATTCCACATTGGCACGACATTTGGAAATTAATGTCATCGAGGAATTTGTAGGTGTTTTGACACAGCAGGATAAAGCTGTCAAGGATTAAGGCCATCTGGAGCACTTCGGCCAAAAAGCCAACTTGAAGTAAAAAGCAAGAAAATGAGGTGTAAAAACAATATTATTGCCATCTACATCTACTACTACAATATTATTGCACATCTACCAAAAAACTTGGGATCCGAAAACAACTGTGCAAACGCACAACTGAATATTATTGCCAGTCAAACATACCAACTGCATTGCACTGAAGTCATCGACAAGGGACACGTCTCCTTTCGTCAATTTGCTGAGTGCAGCATGGAATTCCTCCAACTGATCCAATGTCTCCTTCCTCGTTTCGTTGTATTCCTCATCATCAAACTCATCCCTGAAAATATAGAAACACTGAGCAATTCATGGAAAGAAAGAAAAGGTTGAATTGTTCAGTGGCAGCCAGTGTGTTGGCGTTGGCAAAGAATTGGTTGTTTTCTGCAAAAAATGTTTTTACGTGTTTTACGTCAGGTACCCACCAACAATTCCGTCTACTTTTGACGTTGTTTCATGCAAAAACGTTTTCACGTATTTTTTTTTTTTTTATTTTTTGAGCAAAATTCACAAAGGAGAAGGGGTGCGACATCTCTGCTCCCTCCTCCCACTTGTATCCATCCTTAACACCTTTTTGCATGCAGGACATCAATTGCCAAAAATAAAAGACTCAGAATTTCGCAGAAAAAAAAATCGAAAAAAGCTGTGAGCAATGTGGAATTTGCAACTGGCAACCTTGTACGTCATCTTCCGGGAGTCCGACTTCATTTCATAAATGTTTCGTTCTTCAGGATCAAGAGCAGGTATGTAGATTGCCTTTTTCACATGTCAATGGCCTGCATATGGCAGGTGCATCTGGCTCTAATGAGCCTCTGTGGTGAGGCTGATGGAATTTGATCCTTTTCTGAAATCTGGAATTGTAGCATTTTCTTGCACATGTGCAAAAAATGTCTGTTAGGTATTTTCTGTTGGTGCGTATGGCAGTTTTCACCCAAGACTACCCAGCTGTCAGCTCACGAATCTGTTCAAAAATATTGGCAGGTTACCCGCTCCTGATAGGTATTGCAATGGAAAAATTGACCATTGTGAACAAGACAACATTAGCAGCCGATGGGCAGCAAGAGAAAACATCTGTATGGTACTCTCAGGTAACCAACTACACCATAATCAAGATGTTTTTGTTGTTCATCAGAGACGAGGCCAGGGCCAAGATTTCCCAAAAATATTGATAGCTTGCTTGATTTCATGATTTTTTTTTTCACTGGAAAGAGCTCATGCTTCTCTTCAGCACTGGAAGAATTTCTCGTCAGTGAGAAAATGCATGTAGGCAGGTACGACTCGAGTCAATGGATGGGTAGGTACCTACTCACCTGCATGATTCCAAATCTGACAGCTGCTGAACAAGTCGATCCAGCTGTTCTTCTAGATTTTGCTGGAGTTTCAGCGTTTCCTTTGTTCCACTTGACATAGGTATCAGTGCATCACCCTGTTCACTAACATGCAGGCCTACTCATTAAAACGCTGGCTGAAAAAAGGATAACAAACTTGAGTGATATGATGCAAACCCAACTCAACTGGAAAATAACCATTCATGCACAAAGTCTACAGGCTGTCCGATTCTCATCGAAATGGGAATCGCTTCACATTTTAAGGTTTGCAATTAAAGTTCCTTAATGATGCCAGGCAAAGGCAACATAACAATGCCACTGCACTATTTGTTTGCAACATTTATTGGCATTTTTATTGCAAATTGTTTACAACATTTATTCCTGCACATGCCGCATGGTGTTCTTAAGTAAGCTGTAAGCTTACTTAAGAACACACTTCACTGTAAGCTGTTTCCTTTGAAATTATCCAATTATATGCTTATAAACTTGGGTACTATTTTGGCCCATTCATTATTTTTCAAGCTATGCTCAAAACGTTCGCATGCTGCAATCAGTTACGTGCAAGCCACATTCCTCACTACACTTGCCGGCAGGATGCAGAAACCGAAGCAGGGCTGGTTTTTTGAGTTTGTTATACGAGTAAATAAAAATAATAAAGCCGCGCCTTTTTGCAGTTCCATATGCATTCAGTACAGAACAGCAGATCGGTCAAAAGCAGCACAGATTCTCTCTCAGATTCCCTCTCATCTATCGGTCATGCCCTCCTTCAGCCTCCTTGGAATCTCTCTGGAAGAATTTTGGCATTCGATATTTGGTGTGTGGTTCTGCGTCAGTATCATCATCATCATTTGCCATTCATGAGCAAACACTACCATTGGCATTCGATATTTGGTGTGTGGTTCTGCGTCAGTATCATCATCATCATTTGCCATTCATGAGCAAACACTACCATTGGCATTCGATATTTGGTGTGTGGTTCTGCGTCAGTATCATCATCATCATTTGCCATTCATGAGCAAACACTACCATTGGCATTCGATATTTGGTGTGTGGTTCTGCGTCAGTATCATCATCATCATTTGCCATCATGAGCTAACACTTAACAGCCACACGGACGGTGGCTGGGAATGAACCTTGTTGCATACGCACCTTGAGCTTGCAGGGAGTCCCCCATAATGTACCAACCGACCCCATTCTGCATTCAACGGAAGCAACTCCAGTTTTATGCCAAACCTTAGGATTATTCCCAAAGAGAGTCATGCTGGTTGGTGTTCTTGTATTTTTATTTTTCTGGCCACATTTCTTGACAATACCCACCATGGGTTTCTAAAACTGTACCGCAATCTCTCTGCACCGACGGTTTACACTTGAAACCATGTTTTCTTTTTCTTTTTATTGCCTGTCACGCCGGCGGCTATTCACAACAACACAAAAAGATGCATGTTGCCTCGGTGAAACAACATGACGACTTGATTGTTGTCGTGGTTATTGCCGAGGCAAAAAAATGATGCATGCCTGACCGGGGTTTACCACGTCCAATGGCTATATTGTTATTTTTTTTAATGCTATGCAGAGCGGAGAGCTGTGGCTCGTGAGAGATGTGTCATCTCACGATGTGCGTAACCAGCTGGGCCTACCTACCTATGTCTTGGACTGCAGCTATAGTTGTTCTTTTTCGTGCACAGTGTGATGCAACAAACCGACATCCTCCTTAACATCCCAATCGAAGGATGTACGAGGGGCCAGGGCTGCAAAAAGAGGAGCAACCTTGCAACTAGGTTGCAGGGACGGCAGGCAGCACTTGGGATGGCAAGGCAGACCATGGGACGGCAGCAAGAATTTTAACGACTTTTGGGACAAGATTTGTTTGGAAATGATAATCCAAACAACATTGAAACCAAAGTGGGGGCCCTGTGACTGCCTATTTTGAAGATTCATTTATATTGGCAAGTTGCGGAAAAGGAACAATAAAGTGGCAACAAAAAGGAACAATAAAGGAAAAGGAACAATTAAGGAACAATAAAGTGGCAACAACAATAAAGTGGCAACAACAACCCAAGAACAAAATCCGCAGCCTTCTGCACTTGGCGATGGGGGCAACGGACAAAGATGCGAGCCCTGGTAAATTTTTTTCTTCATTTTTTGTTGAAGAGATTGTGCAAGATGTTTGCTGAAATGTGTTCGCTGGCGAGCAAAATGCAAATCAGTTGCACATCAGTTTGGTTGCGCATCAGTTTCGAACAGTGCGGCACATCTCAAAATATCGACTTTGCAAACTCAAAATTTTGATCTTGAGACTCCAAATTTCGGCAAGAAATTTCAACTTTGCAAATTGCAACTCGAAATTTCGACCTTGAAACTCGAAATTTCGACTTTGAAACTCGAAATTTCAACTTTGAAAACTCGAAATTTCGGATTCGAAAACTCGAAATTTCGGCTTCGAAATCTCGAAATTTCGACTTTGCAAATTGCATCCCGAAATTTCCACTTTGAAACTCGAAATGTCGACTTTGCTGATTGAAAATCAAAATTTCGACTTTGAAACTCGAAATTTCGAGTTTTCAAACTCGGAATTTCGACTTCAAACCCGAATTTTTTGACATCAAACCCGAAATTTCGGCTTTGAAAACTTGAAATTTCGACTTTTGATGCTCAAAATTTCGACTTTACTCGAAATTTTGACTTTGAAACTCGAAATTTTGACTTTGAAACTCGAAATTTTGACTTTGAAACTCGAAATTTTGACTTTGAAACTCGAAATCTCATTCAACTTTGAAACTCGAAATGTCGACTTTGCAAACTCGAAATTTCAACTTTGAAACTCGAAGTTTGTTCATTCAGACGATTTGTTTCTGCTTCGAAAACTCAAAATTTCGACATTGAAATCGAAATTCCGACTGAATTTTTGAAACTCGAAAGACCTCGATTCGACCTTGAAACCTGAAATTTCGGCTTCGAAACCTCGAAATTTCGACTTTGCAAATTGCAAATCGAAATATCGACTTTGAAATTCGAAATTTCGACTTTGCAAATTGAAAATCGAAATGTCGACTTTGAAACTTGACATTTCGACTTTGAAACTTGTGAATGTTGACTTTGAAACTCGAAATTTCGACTTTGAGAACCAAGTTTGACTTTGAAAACTTCAAATTTCGACTTTGAAACTCCAAAATCCTGAAATCTTCAAATTTCGACTTTGAAACTCCAAATTCCGACTTTGAAACCCGAAATTTTGACCCAGAAGGCTGAAACTCGAAATGCAGACCTTGAAATTCGAAATTTCGTATTCGAAAACACACAATTTCGACCTTGAAACTCGAAATTTGGACTCTGAAACTCGGAATTCGACTTTGCAAATTGAAAATCGGCTTTGAAACTTGAAATTTCGACTTTGAAACTCGAAATGTCGACTTTGAAATGTCGACTTTGAAATGTCGACTTTGAAGATTTGTCTCAGGCAATTTTTCGTTTGATATGAGTGTCACCTCCCTCATCAATGATCTTGGTTGGGAAACACTAGAACTCTGAAAAGTTTTGCATGGTCTCTCTTCTTTCAGGAAATGCATAAGCAGATGTGGGGGTTGGGGTGATGGACCTTGGAGCTTCAAAACAAATACACTTCCTACAAGGGCAGGCAGTTTTTTATCATTTGTCCCTCCTATAGTTTCGAAAAATGTGGATCGGCATGCATTTTTCATGCAATACCTCATTGTGTGGAACAGATTGCATCTCCTCCCAGAAGTTTTAAATATCTCAGAGAAGCAATTCATTCAGATAGTTCACTCCAGGCTAGATTCCTCGGTTAATGATTAGGCCCAATTACAAAAACCCAGGTAGGTAGTCCGTTTTTGCCATTTTTCTAATTTGCTTCCCCCACTTTCTTTCTTTTACCAACACATTTCAAGGGAATTTCTGTTTGTGAATTTTTATGCACAACTACACATTTTCTTGGGTTCACTTTATTCCACGTTCATTCTGGCAATTTTTTATGTGGATATGACATGATTCTTCGGCTGATATTTTTCAATGACCGGACAGATGACAAGGTTTAACACCATTCTTGATTTCATTGTGTTTGTTGTTGTTTTTTCCTGTTATTTTTTATTTTATTGTTTTTTAACTGGCCGGCTTTTTAAAATAACAAATTTGCCCTTTTTGCATCACCCTTGGGAAAAATTGAACCATATTGCCCCATGGCAATTTTTACCGCAACATTGGTTGCTACCTACCACCGCCTTATGTGGCTTTTGACTCGCCTCCCATGTTGGCAAGTTGCCATCCATTGATCATAATTGGTGCCTGATGCACTGAACGTTTGCGCGTCAATCCATTGGCGTTGGGTTTTATTTCTAAAATGACACGGGGCTTTGTCTCATGATTTCGTGGGCGGGGAACCAGCGGTGGTTCCAGTCTATTATTAATTTGCAGTAAATCCGAGAATAATCTCACAGAGGATCCAGATGCAGTCATGTCAATGTTAAATTCACCCATGACTCCAATGCACTAATTAAAGGTGAAATAACTTGCATCAAAGTCCCAACAGCAAACCCAGGTGCACGATATACTACAAAGACCTTCAAGTCCATATTACTGTTTGTTTTGTGATCAAAAACAAGTGATACCCCAACCATTTCCAGTAGGCCGTTAACCCTATAGGTGGACACATCAATTTCTTTGAACAGAAACCTTTCTGAAATGTAGAGTGCAACCCCTCCCCCTCTCTTGCCAACCCTATTACTGACTATTGTAGAATACCCAGACAAACTGTGCAAAATTTCCTCAGACCCACGTAACCAGGTCTCAGTCACCCCAACAAGATCAAAAGTAAATGAAAAGCGCCTCAGCAAAACCTTTAGTTTATCAAAATTTTTATGCAAGCTTCTAGAATTGCCATGAAAAATGGATAAGGAGTCCGATAAAGGCTCTGCGTGACCCTCAGGAGAGCTCACACTATAAATATTCGGAGCCATTGCAAGTTCTCAAAGTAGGTAAACAATACAGACAAGAAACAAAATTCATGATTCCGTTGCAACGATCAGTTTATTCAAATCACTTATATCATCCACCGGATATGCTCTGCCACCATCGTTCTTCCTCAAGAAAAGTCTACAGTCCCGGAACCACATGTACTTCCAGTTGTTGTCATCTTTGAAGCGCCGAGCTGCAGCCTGAAGATCAACCATATATTGCACCAAGTGATCGTCAACATAAATGGGCCTGTTTTGAGATTGGAGACTTGAATGTCACTGTTGGCCTGACCTATCCAAATATCGCATTGGGAATTAATGTTGGCTCGGTTCCACCACAACCAGGTAATCTTGAGCTGTCAAGAAAGATTTCTGACTTGAATGGCATGCTCTCGGCTTACTGTAGAAACCTGGTGAACGTTAACTTCCTGGACCTGAGGGAAGTGCAGGCCTCCTCAATTTCCCATGATGGCCTGCATTACTCTGAGGGAGGGGCAGCAGCTGTCGCTGCCAAGTTCATTGAGTCCATGAACAGTTTTTTAGGTTAGGTAAGATAGCTGTGTCCAACTGTCCACCAAGGACAAACGAGGTATCCCAATATCCTGCCGCCCAAATTCTAAAATTTCCTTTCTCAATTGTTCTCTGCAACGTTCGCAGCATTCTTCCAAAACGTCATGCTCTTAGGCCAATCTTTGATTCTGTAAAACCTGATTGCATTGCACTGATCGAAACCTGGCTAGATGAATCCTGCTCAGAAAGGGATATTTTACCAAATCATTATTCGATTTTCCGTCGAGACCGTTCTCGGCTTGGTGGAGGAATTCTGCTTGGTATTCGATCTTGCTTCTTGCCTAAAATTATCTATGTTAGCAAAGCTTATGAGCTGATGCTAGTTGCTCTGGAGTTCTCTTATCCAACAACTTACATTTTGCTTGTTTATTGCCCTCCACACCTATCTCCAGATTGCTTTGTTGAGATGCATGTGGAATGCCTTTCTGCCTTACGCTTAGCATCAAATGGCCAACCAATTGTCAATTCACCTTTGCTTGTTCTGGGAGATTTCAATCTTGATGCCTCCTCTCTGGATGTTTTTCCGGAGGGGCTTCAACGGTTGATTGACAGATTCTCCCTTCAACAAGTGGTAAATTTTATCACCCGCCCAAAGGATCTCCATATCCCACAAGTGGGTACTACAATTGATTTGATTTTCCACTGTCCGAAATCCAGCCTTTTGTCCATTCGTCCGATTGCAGGCCTGAGTGATCACTTGACAATTCATGCTTCTTTTTCTGTGAATTGTGCATCCCCCCCACCGTTACCAACAGTGGCTGTTGCTGAGTTGGGTCGATATGATTACTGTAATTATGATAGAACTGCTGTGGATAGATTTCTAAACTTTGCACTTCTTGATTTTGGGGTTGCTTCCCAAAATTTGGAAGAGTTGTGGGTTGAATTCAAGATGTTGTGCAGGCTTACCATTGAGAAGTATGTCTCCAAAAAGAGAAATGTAAGACCAGAGAACCATTCTTTTCCTCATTGGTTCACCCCGAGATTGACATCTCAATATGTCTCTCTAACAAATTTGTTCAAAAACTGTTCAAGTCATCCAGCATTAATCCCCCGCTATATCCAGACCTTAAAAGCCTATCAGCGGGAGCTTCATGCCTCAGAAAGAAAATTCCTGAAGAGCTTGGCAGTGAAAGATGTGATCACCACCCAACAATTCTGGTCATTCCATCGCAGCAGGACATCTGCTGCCCCTTCTGTTGTAGCAGAGAGGAACTCAGGCTCCATTTGCAGTTCATTTGCGCACAAAATTCGTGAGCATATGAATGGTAGGGGGCGCTTGATGCCTCCAGATTGTTCACGTCCCAGTGATTTTCTTAGAGATGCAGACGTTATCTCCTGTGAGGCTTTGGTCAGATCAATAAGGTCATGTAATAATTCAACATTTGACCTTATCGATTCAATACCCATGATGTTCATAAAGAATCACAGCACAGTAGTGGCAAAATTTCTTTATGTTCTCTTTTCATCCTCCCTGGCATTAAACTCTACACCCTTGGACTGGAAGCGCAGCATTGTTAGGCCCCTTCCTAAGGGCGGCTTACCACTGTCTGTTTCCAGCTTCAGGCCCATGAGCTTAATAAGTGCATCAGCTAAGTTGATGGAGAAGATGGTTGCAGGGTATCTTTGCTATCTCCTTGAAAGCAGGAACTTTTTCTTTCATGGCCAACATGGTTTTAGGTCTGGGCACCAGAGACCTGCACGGACCAGGTTTTACCCGCGGGACCCACGGGTACCCGGCACCCGCGGGCCGGGCCTGGACAAGAAAATCAATCACCGGGTCGGACGAAAATTTTGTCCGGACAAAACACAATAAGCCACAGACACATAGGCCTACAGGGGTACCGAACACCAGTGCAGGGATGGTGAATGATTGGTATGAATGGCGCCAGTGTGTGATGAGTTTGTGAGCAAAAGGCGCAAAGTATGAATGGGTTGATGTGGGCGAAAAGAAGCCCTGGGGGGACACCCCGAAAACCTTACACCAGTTTCAGTTTCAGATTTGAGCGGTTTCAATTAAATTTGACGCTTTTTTTTTCTTTCCTCCATTTGCTGTTGGGGTGCCGATTTTTGCGCCAGGTGGGCTCAACGGCCATTTTTTTTTTTTTTGAACGTGTTTGACACGGTGGTCCCTGAAAACCGGACAGCCGGACAGGACCACCGGACCGAACCAGACAGGTTTGGTCAGATGAGGTTGGAGACAAAAAGACAAGACAAGACAAGACAAGACGTAAGGTATGATGCCTTCTTTTCGGCAAAACCCACAACCTAAAATTTACTCTCGACTAAAAAGACAAAACAATTATTATTGAAGAAAAACATCTTTCACTCACTCACAAAACCCCAGCGCAACATAAAATTACATACCTACATTATAGAAATACCTAACCACTATCTAGCCCAACTCAAACTTGAACTTGAACCACACAGCAAAACATAAGGTTTAAGTCAGGCCTACCTACCTACCTAAAGACAAAAATGAATGAAAGCGAAACAGAAAAACTTAGCTTTGAATTTTAGCTTTGAAATTTGCTCAGCGTCAGATCAATCATCTCCCGGGCTGGGTGTCATCATTGCACATCCTTCGTCACTCACTCAGTGCCATCTCCGGAGTTCGTCAGACATCCCCCTCCACAACTCGTCCAACCGTCGCCCCTCCCGTCCGGAATCATCAGAAAGGAAGATCACGGTACCTATCTGTCAGGCCTCCCTTTGTTCACCTTGACATTCGTAAATAATCTAAAGAAGGAAGAGAAAAAGAGAGAGAAGAAATTGAATAAGAGAGAGGAAAATGAATAAAGGGAGGAAGCCATGCAACTTCAAAAGAAGCAACTTAAAAAAGAAGAAAAAGGGAAAGAAATAAAGATGACATAAAACAAAAGAAAGAACTAAAGATGCAAAAAATGAACAAAATGAAACAAAGATGAGAACGTCCCCTTTCCGGTGCAAGAACTTTAAAAACTTTAAACTTGTGTAAGGTTTTCGGGGTGTTCCCCAGGGCTTCTTTTCGCCCACATCAACCCATTCATACTTTGCGCCTTACTCTGGCGCCATTCATACCAATCATTCACCATACCCACACTGGTGATTGGTACCCCTGTATGTGTCTGTGGCTTTATTATGTTTCTGTAACTTGCCGCCACTCTTGGACGGACTAAGTGTTCTTTAACGTGCACATGGTGAATTGCACACGGGACCACCTTCTTAAAGTCCCTTCCGAAGGACTAGAAGACTTGCCACTAAGTCTCCCTTTCTGTCACTGCAGCCAGAATGGAGCATGACCCAACCCACAAATTCCGACTGTGGCGGGATTCGAACCCACAACCTTCGGATTTGGAGTCAGACCAGCGAACCAACTGAGCCACTGGGACAGACCAAGACTCAAGACTCAAGTAAGGTTTACGCCTTCTTTTCGGCAGACCTTAAGAAGAAAAAAAACCGACAGAAATGATAAAAAAACAAAAACAAAACAACAAGAACTTCCCTTCTACCAAATCAATCCATTCCAAGGGAACGATCCAGCCTCCTCCATTCCACCTTGTCAGTCCACACACACACTGCAGTGATGTCACAAATCCTTCATCATTGGCTCAGCGTCAGATCAATCATCCTTTGGGCTAGGTTATCGTCATTACCTCTACCTCCTTCAACCTTCATTCCGTGACATCTCCTGAGTTCATCAGACATCCGTTACCACAGTTCATCCAACTGCTCACCTTGACATTCGCTTATTATCTAAAACAGGAGAAAAAAGAAAGAGAAAAAATAGGATGAAGGAAGGAAGCAAAGCAACTTCAAAAGAGGCAGCTTTTTTAAAAAGAATAAAAAGTAAAGAAATAAAGATGACATAAAGAAATACAAGAAATAAGTAAGAGATGCAAGAAAGTGAATTAAATGAAATAAAGCTGAGAACTTCCCCTTTCCAGTGCACAACAACGGGGGAATGGTTCGCCTTGTGTCAGTCACGCGGCGAGAGCGCTGTCCGGCATAACTCGGTTAA
>JASGXE010005267.1:0-24131 GCA_030068105.1 Sinentomon sp. SZTP_YWyxl
AGATACATTGTCAGAATGGTGTTACGTGGAAGATACATTGTCAGAATGGTGTTACGTGCAAATGTTCAAACATTTTGGGTGATTCTAAAGACAATTTTGGGCAACGCAAACAACGCTAAAAATTCCGGGATCTTGATGCGCGTCTTTTTTATCAATCTTTCTGCCAAGCTGTTTTATCACGAATTTCGAATCACTTTTTTGGATCCGAATATCATCCAGCGATTTTATGAAAATTATTTTTATCCAAATTGTTCACAAGTTGCAGCACTTTTGACGTCAGGTTTTGTTCAGGCACAAAAAATTATTTTGACTTCCATGTTTGCTCAAATTCACACACTCTGTCTTGAGAGCATATTGTGCATTGAAAGCATTTTACTCACATATATGTGTTTATTGAGAGCAGACGTTTGGGAACAGACGTTTGAGAGCAGATGTTTGAGAGCAGACGTTTGAGAACATATGTTTGAGAGCAGACGTTTGAGAGCAGATGTTTGAGAGCAGACGTTTGAGAGCAGATGTTCGAGAGCAGACGTTTGAGAACATATGTTTGAGAGCAGACGTTTGAGAGCAGATGTTCGAGAGCAGACGGTTGAGAGCAGATATTTGAGGGCAGACGTTTGGGAGCAGATGTTTGAGAGCAGATGTTTGAGAGCGGACGTTTGAGAGCAGACGTTTGAGAGCAGATGTTTATGAGAGCAGACGTTTGAGAGCATATGTTTGAGAGCAGATGTTTATGAGAGCAGACGTTTGAGAGCATATATTTGAGAGCAGACGTTTGAGAGCAGATGTTTATTAGAGCAGACGTGATGCCGTCTCTTCTGGCTCGCAAACCAACTCTTCAACTCTCTGAAGCTCCTTTCTCTAAAATGCCATTGTTGGGAGTTTAGAGTTTAGTGAGAAGCGTGTAAAAAAGATTCCAGCAAAGAATTTTTCGACGACACCAAAGATCTTTCCAGCGAAATTCCACCATGAGGCATCCAAACCCAAAATGTTTTCCAGTGGCTCTGTACTGATTTTTTGGTTGTGAAAGCGCAGTCTGCAGGACAAAAGCATTCTTAATTGAAACTGCCTAAATTTGATAAATTGCACCCAAACTTTTGAAAAGGCAATTTGCCAACAATGGCATGTCGGCCATTGTGCGTGCAACGCGCCCCAATATTGCCCGCACATGGAATTAGCAGAAACAGGAAATCTCACAAGAAACACTGATGGCAAACAACAGTGAAGATGCTGAGTTAAAATGTAAAGTGCTACGATCGACTTTTGCGGAAAAGTTTGCGATAAGATTGCAAAGAATTTCTCGCTGCGTAATAAATAAACCCAACGCGACAGTCAAAGCTGAGGCAAGCAAACAGTGTGATTGTGTAAAGTGCCTGGTTCTCCCAAAATTCGTCGCTTTTCATTCTCAGCACCGGCTCAAACAGACCTACATATTTTGGTTTCCTTCCTGGAAATTCGGTAGAGCTCCACTCGACAAAATATGCACAAGGAAATTTCAAAAACGGCAGCGAATTTTATGAACTTTGAACACAAAACGAGGATGATACCAACTGCATTCCGAAGTCTCCAACAGGACACCTCCAACCCCAAAATACTGGAAAACAGTCAAAATTTTGAAGCATCCATTCAGTAACGATTTTCACATGCACCTTGCATCAGTTTTGGAAAATTTTATTTTTTTGGCTTCATCTATATTTATTTAAAGTCAAAAAAATTATTAGGGTCTCAAAATGTCCGTCCTAAATGTGGATACGATAGACAATGTCTAAAATTCATGTGAAACATTCGTTGACAATGTCACCTGAATTAACATGAACATGTGGCACATCTCAAGAAGCGGGTCAAACATCGGCTGTTCGCGTGAGACTTTCCATCTCATTTTGATTTCTCACCTGGACACAGGCCAAGAACAGACGAAGGCCTATCTTTAGGGAGAAGCCGTGTCAGGGGCACTCAGGGGTCTTCTCCACGCCTTGTCCAGTATCAATCCAGCCATCCGGCGGCGCCAGAACTTGTTAACAGGTGTGTGGTTCTTATAATTCTGTGTGGGGTACTGAGTTTCAATCCGAACTTGTGACGGAAAATATCCTCAAGTTCCAACGGGTCCAGTGACAGAGATTGAACCGAACTAAGGCAGAATTTATCAATTTTGGAGGCCGATTTTTTCATTTCTCCTAGGTAGGTTAGGCTAGGTTAGGTAAAGAATGGGTTAGGTTAGGTAAAGAATGGGGTGGGACAGGTTAAACCTACCTACCTCCATCCCAAAACTCTCCGTTCCAACATGTTTTTTGAACTGTTGCGGGCCCACGAAACTTTTTTTCTTTCATGTATGTGGAAGAATTTAGCGCCAGATTGCAACAAAAATATTCTGGAGGAGCATGGAGGAGGAGGGCCACTCCTCCTCCTCAAATATATATCTGGATATTTGACCTCGGTAAAAAAGGAGGATCTTTAATTTCTGCAGCATGGAAACTGCATGGAGGCAATTTCGTCGCCACGAAACTGCGGGACTTGAACCGCAGATCCTACGGGTCAACTGTCCAAATAAAAAGAAGAATCTGAGCAGTACAATTCAGTGAGTTTTGCCAGGGCATTGCAGAAATTATACCTATTTTCCGGCGACTTTCTCTTTTTGTAAGGCATGTTGTGTCAAACCATCACCCATTGATTGTAACAATAGATGGGTGATGGTTTGACTATTTAGCCTTAAAAAAGAGAGGGCGCCGGAAAAAAGTGTTGCAACTGCAGAACTCTTTTGACCGCTCTAGAATATTTTTCTGCTGTTTCCAGCTATTGATGTCTGCAAATTTTTACACTTTTAATGCATTTTTCCAGATTTTGTTTCTGTAGTTCTACGAATATTTTTTTTCATATCCGTGTGCCCCGAAACGTGCATGTGAACCAGCACGTGATCCACGTGCCTTGCCAATCGAACCTCACAGCGACACAGTTTCACCCAATACCAGTGCGACCTCAGCAGCAAATATCTTCGCATTTCTCAAGAAAAGAGACAAAAAACACATCCGATTCTAACCTTGTTTGATCTAAGCGTGACCTTCCCTCCACACCTGGCGCAGCATTCCACGGCACAGTAGTTGCAGACGTGACCAATGCCCTCGGCGAACTTAGTCTTCAGGCAAATCCGGCAGGTGGCCACCAGTTCGATACCAGCCTTGCGCTGTTGTTCATTTCTCTGCCTGATTGTCTCCTCCAACACTTTGACCTCGTCTTGCTTTTTCCTAGAGTTGTGGAATAAATGAGGACGAAAATCAAATCACCAAAAACATAATTGTACGTGTTTGTGTGGCTGCATAATTTCGTTCCAAAAATCAGCGGCTGTTATGTGAATGCTGAACAACTGAAAACGGGGCCTAAATCCAGATACCATGCATTGTCCAACCCTTCTGGCTTTCCAGCAGCACAAGCCAGTACTACCACCATGTGGCAGAGGCCCTATAGGATTTGGCTAATGAGCAGAGCGCGCCATTCACTAGAAAAAAAACTCAGACTTCTGGAAGGTGTGAAAATATGCATCGCGTCCAGAGTTCATCGTGAGAAATCTCTACGCAAAATCTTTGCGTTGCAACATCACCTAAAACCATCGCAGATTGTTAGGTTAGGTTAGGTTAGGTTAGGTGAGGTCAGGTTTTCTTTGGTTAAGTTGGTTCGGTTAGGACGTTGGTGAGGTTAGGATGGTCAGGCTAAGTTAGGTTACGTTTGTAAAGGCTTTCCATGAAGATCTCGTTCAATATTCACACTTTATTTCGCCCGCAGCTCTCATGGGGCTGCAAGGGGAGGAGTTTTTTTATCTGGCACGTGCTGAGACTTCCCCCTACCTCCAGCACGTCGCTACATGCAACCGGCCAACGCTGCTTTTTTAGCTTGGTTCAAAAAATAATTCAAAAAAACAACAGGGAACCATTTGCACATGTTCCGGAAGGATTCACCAATCGACGCTGATATGAGACACGGAGAAAACACGTGGCTGCAACGTTGCATGAAGTTCAGGACCCACGCTTTGGTGATGGGTTTCCAATTTATTGATGGTTTCAATAGTCAATGGTACCCAAAAAATATCGAAAGAAAAGTGGAAAATAGCGCATCGCCTTCTCACTAAAGCGTTGCTCCCATTTGACAACTGCTTGCGTTCGGTTCGACACTCGATGACATCACAAGCAGGCCTACAAGAACTTGGTCCTCTCTCACCTGATTATTTCCTGGTCGTAATCTTGTCTATGGTAAAATCCATCTGTCCTGCACATTTTGACCTGATGGTGCGTTGTATTTAATTTTTTGTAATTTCGAACTTTAGAAACTCAATGTTTTTCACTCAATTTAGAAACTTTTAGAAACCTAGAAATTTCTAAGTTTTTTTTTCTAAAAATTTTTAATAAGTTTTTTCTATTTTTAAAAAGTTTTTTTAAATTTAATTAATTAATTAATTAATGAAAAAAAATTTAATTTTTTAATTTAAATTTTTAAAGTTTGTTTTAATTTAAAAATAAAAAAAATCTAAAAAGTTTTTTTTTCTAAAAATTTCTAAAAAAAATTTAGAAACAATTTAGAAATTTATTTAACTCAATTCCGTGTGGCAGTGACATAAAGAAAATAATGTGTAAATTCGTAATAAGACGCAATTATTTGTGGGTCATTCATAAATTCGTAATGGGACGATAGGTATAGCTGGTTCACTCTGTCTAAAATCCAAATCAATGTCTAAATCGCTTTGGCAATAATTATTGTTTAATGTTTTGTGTTTTTGTGTTCAAAATTGATAGGGGTTCTCCCCGAAAGTAAAGAATCATGCGTTCAATCATCCCTTCTCGTGGCAGCAATAATTTTGACGCTGTGCCCACATTGTCAGGAATTGTCAATGATGGCACCGTGCACAGATTGTGATTGTGAGAATTGTTCAATTACGGTGCCGTGCCCTCAATTTTGTAAGGATTATTCAGTTATGGTGCCGTTCCAAAATTGTAAGGATTGTATGGATCGGGGGACTGGGATAGAACGGATTGAGGTAGAAGTGGACTGAGGCAGTGTCCGATTTGTTGAAAGTTAACTGGGGGGTAAACCTCAATTTTAGGGCAAAATACCCATATTTATGCATAAAATACCCCAATTTTGGGTGAAATATTTTTCAACTGGGGGGGTAATACCCCCGTACCCCCTACAAATCGCGCCCGGAGGTGGAATTGGACAAAGGAGGGAGTTTTGGATGGAGTTTTTGCATGGAGGTGGCAGCTCACAGCTGTCCTAACTTAACTTAACCTAACCTGACCTAACCAAACCCGGAGAAATTGTAAAAATCAGCCTCCAAAAATGCAAAAATTCTGCTTCAGTTCGTTCTGCCCCAGTCACCGGTCCCGATTGTATAGGCAATTACGGTACCGTGCCGGCATGGGGTTATTCAGATGTTGTACTGTACCCACGATGCATGTAGACATGTTTGAGAATTTGCACAGGAACCAATAGTTAGATCATACCCCCAAAGTGCACTTTCGCAGAGGAGACTTTCCGAGATCGTCGCTCTTCAATCCTATTGTCTGGGTAATGCAGTGCAGTGACAAGAAAACATCCCCATTGCAGCAAGACCTTCTGCAAACATCCTATAGACTTACCCTTAGCAGATAATATGCTCTTCCGCAAGCTCTTCTTTCCGCGCTCTTCCAAAGCAGGGAAATTTGGCCATAGGACAGAGTTTTTTCCGACAGTGAAAATGGTGCATGATCAATGAATATTCATGATTTTCAGACGAAAAACGATGTCTTATTACGCATTGGGATCAAGTTTTGGTGCCGCATTGAGCTGGAAGCAGTGAGAAGCAATCCCTATATGCGGTTGTGAATCTTTTAATGGGATGTCATAGGCCCACAGTTGATGAGAAACATCTTTGTGGCGTTTTATGGTATTCGAACCAGCAGGCCAGACCAAATTCGCCTCGAGCTTCGAAGTCCAGTACTTCCCAAAGTGACGCACGTGTTATCACATGCACTCTAAACACGAAGTTCAGTTTGGAACACTATATTTTAACATGGGCTAAGATAGGAAGTGTTCTTTTGAGAACACTTGGTCTGTTATTGGAACACACTGAGTGTTCCAATGGAACACATAAGGTGTTCCAAATCGCTCATGTGTTCCAAATCTGTGACAGGAATGTCACAGATTTGGAACACTCAGTGTGTTCCAAGTACACACTGAGTGTTCCATAAATGTTCTTGAAAGAACACTTCCTATCGAAGCCCATGTTAAAACATATAGTGTTCCAAACTGAACTTCCGTGTTTAGAGTGTATGTTTAAATCCAGTACACCAGATTATTTGAAAGAATAATTTAAATGCTTACTTTGCGGGGTGTTTTCTCGCAATCAAGATTAGACGTTTTTGCGCAGCGTGAAAGAAGGATGCACTCAGAGGGTCGGATGAAAAGTCTATAGAAAAGTTGTTGCGGTTAGGTGAAGGAAAGCACGGCACTTTGTCGCAAGCGGACAGATCGTCGCAAGCAAACAGATTGTCGCAAGCGAACAGATCGTCGCAAGCAAACAGATTGTCGCAAGCGAACAGATCGTCGCAAGCAAACAGATTGTCGCAAGCGAACAGATCGTCGCAAGCAAACAGATTGTCGCAAGCGAACAGATCGTCGCAAGCGAACAGATCGTCGCAAGCAAACAGATTGTCGCAAGCAGACAGATCGTCGCAAGAAGACAGACTGTGGCAAAAGCACTACGAGTATGGTTCAAAAACGAAACAGAAAAAAAATTGAGTTCTTATAAAAGGCCATTTTATTTTCAAACGAAGCCAACACTCAGTCCTCCGGCGACGAGCTGGTCGCCTGCGACAATCTGTCCGTGCGACAATCTCTCCGCGTCAACAAAGTGTCCGCTTGCGACAAAGCGTCTGATTCTCGTGTGAGAAGGGTGGTTGCGAGGGGAGTGCGTGTTGCGGTTTACGGTTTCTGATGGACCTGCAGGCCAGATGTCAGCAGTTCGGTCGACTGCTGCAGGCTGATGACGATGGCCTAGATTTCGAAACGGATAAGTTTTGCTTCTAGCTGAAAACTTGGTCGAGATTACCTCAAAATCGAAGGGCCAGAATTTTCCCCTTCGCCAGGGTGTATGGAAAATGCGCATATAAAAAATAATTGGCTGTGTGCGAGCGCAAATTGAAGAAGTCATTTTGTTTCAGTCTGATTTGATGTGGGGGAAACCCCGAAAATAAAAGTAATTCAATTCAATTCAAAACATTGAAGAAGTCGTTCTCTCGGGGGGCTTGGAAAGAGGGTCGGAAAGGCAAGAAAAAAATTATTGTTCCCTGATGAAACTGGTCAATTTCCGACTTGGTGGGCCCACCGGTCTGTCCTCAGTTCCCATCAAGGGTGCGCAGTGGCAAAAAGGAGACCTTCGGCACGGATTTAATTGCCATCATATCAGGGTTTCCTTAAAGTCACTTAACAACCCCAGAAAAGTGCATTGCAGTTTGGAAGCAACTCTGGAAGCTTGCAGTGGAGTTCCAATTCGAATGGACAACACCTGCAGCAGGCGGCCTGCCCAATCTGAACCTGAAATCTGTTGAAATAGTCCCACAAGAGAAGATTGAAATCTAGCAAATAGCCGGGGTTGTCAAGTGACTTTTGGGAAACCCTGTATGAAGACTGGAAAACTCCTGAATTCGGGGGGAACTCCGCGAACCATCCTCAGACCGGTGTACCACTAAATCCCTTCTGTTATGAACCGCTTTGTGGGACACACGGGACATCCTGTTCTCACCAGATACGTCATTGTATGAGCGAATGTGGCTTGAACCTTTGAAATGTGACATTTATCTAAGCGAATAACTGCGAAAAGAAATCTCCCATGAACCAAGAAGAAGAAATAGGCGGTTGGAGGAGGGAAAAGGAGGCGGGTATAGCCGTATAGCTCTGCTCTGGACAGGAAGTCATCAAGCACGGATGGCGAAAACGAGAAAATGGCCTGCCAGCATGTCGCCTCTCGGCCAGGCCAGGACAGGCCAGGCCAACAAACGCCTAATGTCATAGGTTTAAATCGAAAACTGGTTGAAGTAGAAGTTGCACCTCTTTTGACAAAGCAAATAGTTTGCCCTTTTACCGTGAGATAAACGCTTTTTCAAGTTTGTCATGATAAACAAATCGCCCGTCTCCCCACGATGAAACGCCGCCAACGTCCGGCAAGTTGTCTCAAAACAATCTGATCGCAGCATCGCCTGCGTAATGCCCAAATCAAAATCTTGATTCGGCTTTCCAGAATTAATGTCGGTAGGTGCTCGCCACACTTTAGTCTTTTTTCACCTGATTTTAATGTCTGGTGAATACCTATCGATAACCGATGTTAAGCCTACACGTTAACCCCATGTAAACCCTCCTCGCCAAGAGACCACCCATGGCCATGTCATTTTCAGAATTAATGGCCAAAAACAGCAATTTGATTTTTGGAATCCAAAAAACGTTATGCGGTTACTGGCTTAAGATTAAGACTCAAAATGAGTCTCCAAAAATTACCAAACGTTTTTAACCTGACAAAGGCGGAACAGTGACGCTCGTCCCGTCAACTGTTCCGACAAACTCGCCCAAAAACACGGATTCTGACTTTTGATCAATGAGGCTGCATCACTTTGAAGCCTCTCAAAAGAGCCATTGGGTTCTCATCATGGGTGGTTCCAATGTCTTTCAAAGCACACCAGGAACGCTTGGCATTTGTTTTCTCATTTACTTTCTCATGGCCTGCATGCGAAACGTTCATTCATTCTTCTCTCTATTTCTGTCGACATTGATACGAATGTATCATTGCATCAGAAAAAAAGGAAAATGATTCATCAAAATCAATTGGAATGGTTTTCAACGTTTCATGGCCTGTGAGACACAACACTGAGCTTGCGTTTGACATAGCCTCATGATGTTCATTGATCTGGCAAAAGCTTTCGACTCAGTTGACCATACCCCTTTAACTGCAAAAGCTCTCTTTTCCACCTTTCATGATAAAACACGTTCTAATTGATCGAATCCCATCTCGCTTCAATGAAGGCCAGAATAGTTGTTTGAATTGAATTTGAATTGAATTTGAATTTGAATTTGAATTTTATTAAGTACTTTTAGGCTGCAGCCTATATCGTACACAGAAAGGAAAATAGAAAGGACATTTCACAATCAATAACGATAAAAGGAACATAAGAACACCATCGACAAGGGAAAATTTACAATAACATCAACACTCAAAGGAACACGGAATACAATTACACAGGAAATAAAAAAGAACATTGATAGATAATGACAATGCTCCATGTTCAGGCAGATAAAAGGCGAGAAGGTGGGGCTGCCAGGCGTCTTCGAAGTGTTTCCACTGTCAAAGGGGAAGATAGGACAGTGGCAGGGTACCGACTTGTTGACCAAGTCGGTACCGTTTGGGCATGTGCATAATCTGCACTCAGGTGTATTGTATCGCATGTTAATAGTGCTCTGGGGCCCTCGTTATTGTTTATTCTTTTCACGAACGACATTTTCCCAGAAATTACAAACGAAAAAGGCTTTGCGCTGTGATATCGCTCTCGGTAATGCCATCTTGCCCGGTTGATTCAATGCAATAACAAAACAATCTAAATAAGCTTCACGATTGGTGTTTTCCCTCAGGAATCAGCAATGTCAAAAAATATGCAACCGTAAATTTCAGTCAGGCCTTCCCGATCAGTCTTAACTCAGACAATTGAACGGCTAAAAAAATAAAGGAGCAGCTATTCCACACATACTTCTTCGTTGTTATACCATTGGGTCATACTTCACCAAAATCTAAAATGGGACAATCAGATTAATCAGAATAATGCTCTTATGAACAAAGCAAAATGTGCTCTTGGTTTCCCGCGTAGAAATTTAGCGCACTCTAACATGCAATCCAAATGTCAGGCATTTTAAGCAACAATCCTATTCTGGGATACGCATCAGTTGTTTGGGACCCCTTTCTTTTCTGCCTTGCTGAAGCACTCGAGAAAATACAGCGCTCTGAAGCGCGATTTATTTGTCAATGATTTTGGACGCACTTCTTTTAATGCTATTGCCCTAGAACTCTAAAACCTGGAATTCTTCGTTGCATCTTGCTCCCATTTTCTTCACTGAATTGAATAGCAATCTTGCTTTTATTGTGTTAACCCTCCTCCTTCTTTAATTGACTTGTTTGATGTGTTTTCTACGATGTGCATGTGAATATTACTGCAAGCTAATCATGCTGCATTTTCTGTGTGTATTTACGTGACAGCCTCTCACATTTATACCTATTTGCATCACATGGCAAGTTACAATGAATAAATAAACAAAAAAGCAAGAAAAATAACAAACGTCGGAAACGGAATTCATCTGGCTGTAATTTTTTTCGGTGTACTCCGTGAAGATGCACTTTTCTCATGAAAAAATAGTTGGTCATCAAGTGGTGGGGTTGCGCTACCTTGACGGACGTCAAAAATGAAAACCACTTGAAAGCGGCAGGAAAATTCCCATTTCATTTTTCCCGGAAACAGAAGATTTTCTTCGAGAAAATGATGGATCGGAATCGAAATACGAACGATTGCTGAGAAATATGGGAAATGACCGATCAATCGTCCTGAATTCATCGCCGGGAAGCTCCATCTTCATTTCTTGCGTGGAAGTGGAGCTCTGGGGTTGAGCTGTGCTGTGGATCAGACTCAAACCAAAAGTTAACTCCATTTGGCACATGTTGGCTGTGTGACGGGCTAAAACCTTCTGGCAGACATGGCCAATCCTCCTCCTCGTTATCTGTGGCACTCCAAAAGTTTTGAACTTCTGGGACCAAATATTTCCACAAGGAGTGGTCGTTCATGCCATTCATCCATGGATCCATCATGAAGCGACTCCAGATTCTGAATCATATATTTGCACGGCACTGCTCTGCGAGCAACGCAGGCCAGCCATCATTTGACAACTGCACACTGTCGAGAATCGAGAATCGCAGGCCAGCGATCATTTGACGCAACTGCACACTGACGAGAAGCATCGGCCAGCCATCTTTTGACAACTGCACACTGTCGAGAAGCATAGTAGGCCAGCCATCACTTGACAACTGCACACTGTCGAGAAGCATAATAGGCCAGCCATCATTTGACAACTGCACACTGTCGAGAAGCATAATAGGCCAGCCATCATTTGACAACTGCACACTGTCGAGAATCGTAGGCCAGCCATCATTTGACAACTGCACACTGTCAAGAAGCAAAGGCCAGCCATCATTTGACAACTGCACACTGTCGAGAAGCATAGGCCAGCCATCATTTGACAACTGCACACTGTCGAGAATGTAGGCCAGCCATCATTTGACAACTGCACACTGTCGAGAAGCATAGTAGGCCAGCCATCATTTGACAACTGCACACTGCACTGTCGAGAATCATAGGCCAGCCATCATTTGACAACTGCACAGCGTCAAGAATCGTTGGCCAGCCATCTTTTGACAACTGTACACCCTTGTCGGGAATAATATCCTCCAATAAAAGTGAATTGACTTCGTTGCTTTTCTGAAAGTGGGGCAGCCGCCTTGCCAGCTCGGTTTTTCGTTGCTGGTCTTTTTGGTTAACTATTTTATTGCGGTCTACCGTTTTTTGTTATCATATTTTGATCGGCGTGGGTGATATGGGCCTGCGGCCAACGACATAAAGCGATGGCTTGTTCCTTCCCAATCTCGTCGCCCAACTGGGTCATCAAAAGTATCTTACTATGCCATATCAGGAAACGTGGGTCCGTCTTTACATAATTGTTTACGTTTTTCTTTCAGGATTTCCGTTCCCAGCGGCATTAAAATATTGGATCCCATTCCCAGTTGTCCCGCAATAGCCATTGGGATATACCCAGTTCTCACAAACCTCGGGGCCTTGCCATATTCTTCCTTCACTTTGTCCAGTGTCCTTGTATTTGGGCGATAGAAACCAGTCTGTGTGACATTGAAGCGGCCAAGTCACGGAAATATATGTCGATCGGTTTTTTCACAGGTGTAATTGCGATGACACTCAATGAGATCAAATCGCATCATAATGTCCCATATGGTGCCATATGGTCTGGTGGGGTCTCAGATAGGCTGTGTCATTTTTGACAAGGCCCCACACGCGGTCCCATAAGGTCGTATAAGGTCCCACATGTTCCAATGTTACATACACATCCTCTTGGGTGATGCGATCCAATGAGATGAGGACCGATTGCGGGTCATTCCGCAACCGTGATGGCATTCGATTCGATCGGAAGCCGCTCAAATCAGGGACCTTCCGACCACCATGCTTTTCTGAAAAGTTGAAATCAATCGATCGCCTTGACGTCGCGGCATTGTCCTCTTCTCGACTGACACAAATTTGCAGATAAGCATTTTCCGGAGTTCGTTGTCAAAATTGCAAATTTGGCGAATTGCAATCGCGGAAACGTGCGTCGAGCTGGTATTTACCAAAACCCACACACAAACAAGAAAAACTACCAAACGGAATCGCCGCAGGATATTATTACTGCCAGGGGTGTACCCTGTCGCGATTCCTGGGCCAGCCAGAGCCATCATTCGGCAAATGCACACTGCTCTTCAAACAACGCAATCCACCCATTATTTTTTATCATCATTTGATTCCCGCTGACACTAGCTGCTCTGAGCAGCGCTGGTCAGTCGTCATTTCACACCTGCACACTGCACTTCGAGCAGCGTCGTCCAGTTGTCATTTGACCAATTTAATGCACAGGGCAACCAAAATAAATTTGACAACTGCAGCCCAGGCCAGTCATCATTTCACAACTGCACACCGCACTTCAAGCAGCGTCGTCCAGTCATCATCTGACAACTGCATAAGGAACTGCCCCACGAGCAGCGCAGGCCACGCAAAATTTGACAACTGCACACTGCCCTTCGAGCAGCGACGTCCAGTCATCGTCTGACAACAGCATAGGTAGGTACTGCTCTACGAGCAGCGCAGGCCACGCAAAATTTGACAACTGCACACTGCTCTTCGAGCAACGCAAGCCAATCATCATTTGACAACTGTACAACACTGCTCAGCGAGCAGCGCATGCCAGCCATCATATGACAACTGCGCACTGCTCTGCGAGCAACGCAGGCCAGCCATCATTTGACCACCGCACCAAGGCATCACTAAATACCCATTATTTGAAATTAAAATAATGGGATGTTACCCATAAAATGGGATGTTACCCATAAAATACCCATAAAAATTATGGGTATTTAGTGATGCCTTGACCGCACATTGCTCCACGAGCAGCGCAGTCCAGTGATCATTTGACATCTTCACACATCAGTGGATTCCAGCCGTCATTTTGACAACTGCACACTCTTAGCGCAACGTAGGCCAGCCATCATTTGACAACTGCACACTGCTCTTCGAACAGCGTCACGCAGGCCAGACATTATTTGACAACTGCACATAGTGCTACGCGATCAGCGTTTAGGCAAGCCATCAATCCATGAACAAGGCCAGAAATTGAAAAAAGGCCAAAAGCAGATAGGTAAATGGACTCCGCTGCTCTTGTAGCAGCGCAGTCCACCCATCATGTTTTGACAACTGCACACTGATCTTCGAACAGCTCAGGCCAGCCATCATTTGACAATCTCCAATGCAGTGGTTAACCTCTCCATGTTTCTCTGCAAATGCTTCACCACAACCTTGGGTTACCGTTCGAAGCTGATGGTGATTTGGATTTTGGAAGTTTTGGATTTTCCACTCGGGCACTTTTCCATCGATTGAACGTGTCAACAAGAGGAATGCAGAAAAAGGAGAATTGGAAAATGGCGAATCCATGATCAGATCCTGTGAATAAAGCAAAAGACCCAAGCTGACACGTCAGACCAGTCGTGGAGTGTTAGTGTTCAGCATGGGGGAAATTATCGAGTGTGATCAAGATATCTTGATTGAGAACATTTCCCAATCCTTTGCGACATGTGCATGGAGGCACCAATATCGCTGACGTTTTGTGTTTTGAACAGACGGACTTCATCAGCAGTTGGTTGAGTTGAAAACAAGAAATCGCCGGACCCCAAGCAGTATTTTGACAACAAGCAGTTGGCGGACCCTTAGCGGTTGGTTGAGATCAATCTACAGGCGCTGGGGGGTTTAGTTGGAGAGGTCAGGTTTGGTTAGCTTCTTGGCTTTTGGATATGTCGAAAGAAGACCGCAAAATCACGTTTTCAAACGAGTTCAGTTTACCTGCAGTTGGAATTGAGACTCGGAGTTGGTGCAACATCTTGCGGTTATTTTTTTCTCATCAAGAACCCTCAGGATTTCGCGAAAGACAAGAATAGCAACAGAAACAATATTGACTCCTTTAACACACACAAGTACCTGCATTGGATCATTGGAGTCATTATTGTTTGTGTGGCTGTGCAAACGACAGAAGGCCATCCAAACAAGGGTAATTTTCAGGATATCAGAAGTGACCTGGAAAAACTCTGGGAAATCAAATCCACCAACCTCATAACGTGACCCTCCTTCTCCTCTTCCTGTTTCTGACGCATCATGACGGCCTTGATGATCTCCCTCTCCTCCTCGGTCAGTTGTGACAGGTCGGGAAGATTCCCGTCAGCACCTGCCGCGGCTCCGAAACCAGCATCGCCCATGAATCCACTACAAGGCACAGCCATCTTCTTCGCATCGGTGAAACTTGGTTATGTAACAACGGTAATTAGAGAGCTAGTAACAACGGGTTCTGACGGAGCCACTCTGGGGTGGATCCCGGGTTCGCGGCCATCTAGGGCCATCGGAACACGTTTATCACTTTGGCGGTGGCTGGGTGCGTCGTCGAGTGGTTGCACCCGCGCAATTGGCCATCGCGGATCCGCCATTTTGTCAGCAAGCACAACGCGCAATCATCAGGACGCGTCGCGTGGAACACAAGGCCTTCCTTGCTCACCGGAACACGCCATTTTGTGACAATTTTGACCCCGTCGGTGAGTGATTGCTGCGGCCATCGTTGAGCCTGACGCTGCGTTTGGCCTTTCGCGTTCCCATTTTCCTACTTTGATATTCTGGCCTCGTTCGTTTCTGGATGCGAGACAAGATGGTGGAAGAGAGGAAGGGTGCGCTCTCAACTCTCCACTCTCCGCACTGTCGTCATTGACGTTTTTGGTCTCCATCGGAAGGAGATGCCTAGGACATGCGCGGTAAGGCCACTTTCCACTGCTGTTGCAGTTTTCCACCGCTGCTGGTGAAGTGAAGGACTATGTAAGCCGAATAAGGATTGTCCGGGATGGATAGATGGGCCTGCTTCTCTCTGCCTAAGGTGAAGTCCCACTTTGTGTGTTTTGCATTTATGGATTCTTCCATGTGAAAAAAGTGGTGACGGAATTCTCTTTCATATGAATGTGAAAATTGCGGCGGATCGGATTTTACAAAAACACCATGCTGCGAAATCTTCAATCACCGAGTTCATAATCTGACACCTCCAGGAAGCTTTGTTGCAATCCGGCCGGCGCTTTAATTTCCACCGCCTGCATAAATCCAAAAAGAAAGCAAAAAAAGTTTTGAAGGCAACAGTTAAAAAGGACACTTGTATGACCATTCATTCCGTCACTGTGATACAGGGTAAGCAATAAAAAGCATTTCATTTCATCATTTGCCTTTACGTGGTTATTTACCTGGCTCAGAAAAACCAAATTTTCTTAACTCTGTGCCCTCGCATGAACATAGCTAAAGAAAAATGTTTTTTCGCCTTTTGCAATGGAAGGACTTTACTGATTGGTCTACCCTGTGTGCACTATGGAATGGAATCTCCCCTCCGTCTCTCTGTTTCGCAGTCTGAGGATGCATGATGTCGCCCCCTCGAAGGCAAACGTCAGCAAACAACTGAGAAGTCCAGCGGAGCAGACCATATACAATTCCTCGAAAAAACATTGCTGGATGAATCCAGGATCGTGCCAAACACAAAGTGGCCTGCCATCTTCTCGTATAGGTACCTGTCGAGGGAACTGTTCCCGAGAATCGCGAATGGCAATCCCGCGGGCTTCTCAGTGAAGAGGACACATGATTTAACATCGATGCGTTTCATATCCCGCGCAATTTCACGGCCGCATAAAAAGGCCAGGTTACTCTGATGTCGTAACTCAAACCTCCTGCAACTCTCCGCAATGTCTTAGGCATATCTGCGTTGCAGCTGGAGCATGACCGGCTCACACCCACTTTGCTCAAAAACCAAAGCAAAGTTTTCGCTTCCACGAGGGCTTTCGTTTGTCCCTCAAAACTCGTGGGATGTGCTGCCGAAAGCCGACTCCATCAAGAATTGTGAATCATCATTGTCATGAATTTTTTTTTCTTTTATTTATCAATAAAAATGTACTTGTCGCAGAAAACGAAATCAGCCCCAATGTGGATTGCATAACTTCTTGTTTTGTTAGGGGCAGAAAACACAAATCGATATCGTGCATGTCGATTGCATTCCTTCTTTGGTTAGGGGCAGAAAACACAGAAATCGATATACCTAATGTGGATTTCATAACTTCTTCTTTGGTTGGAGGCAGAAAACACAGAAATCGAAAGGACGTTGATTGCATAACTTCTTGTTTTGCACAACTTCTTGTTTTTGTTTTTGCTGATTGCATAACTTCTGTTGAACACATAACTTCTTTGTTCTTCAGAAATCGATGCGATGTAGATTGCATAACTTCTTGTTCAGTTAAGGGCAGAAAACACAAAAATCGATATCGTGTGTAGATTGCATAACTTTTATTTTGTTCGGAGAACAAAAAACAGAAATCGATATTATGTGGATTGCATAACTTCTTGTTTAGTTAGGGGCAGAAAACGCAGAAATCGATATCGCGTATGTAGATTGCATAACTTTTATTTAATAAGGGGCAGAAAACACAGAAATCGATAAATGTGGATTGCATAACTTCTTGTTTGGTTTGGGGCAGAAAACACGAATCGATATCGTGCATGTCGATTGCATAACTTTCATTTGGTTTGGGGCAGAAAACACAGAAATCGATATAACGTGGATTGCATAACTTTTTGTTTAGTTAGGGGCAGAAAACACAAATCGATATGTGTATGTAGATTGCATAACTTTTGTTTAATTAGGCGCAGAAAACACAGAAATCGAGAAATGTGGATTACATAACTTCTTGTTTAGTTAGGGGCAGAAAACACAAATCGATATCGTGAATGAAGATTGCATAACTTTCATTTGGTTAGGGGCAGAAATCACAGAAATCGATATGACGTGGACTGCATAACTTCTTGTTAAATTGGGGGCAGAGACACAGAAATCGATATGACGTGGATTGCATAACTTCTTGTTTAGTTAGGGGCAGAAAACACAAATCGATATGACGTGTATGTAGATTGCATAACTTTCATTTGGTTAGGGGCAGAAAACACAGATTTCGACTGCCGTAGATTGCATAACTTCTGGTTTCGTTCGGGCAGAAAACGCTGAAATCGATATCGTGTTGACGATTGCATAACTTTTATTTAATTAGAGGCAGAAAACACAGAAATCTACTCGTATATGATGTGGATTGCATTACTTCTTGTTTAGTTAGGGGCAGAAAACACATTAATCGATATCGTGTGTGTGGATTATAATAACTTCTTGTTTAGTTTTGGGCAGTAAACACAGAAATCGATACCCTGTGGATTGCAGAACTTCTGGTTTAGTTAGGGCAGCAGGGAAACACGGAAATCGATGTTATGTGGATTGCATAACTTCTTATTTTCGAATAGTTGGTGTGGATTGCATACCTTCTTGCAAAACAAGGGGCAGAAAACGCAGAAATCCATATCATTTGGATTCCATATCATCTTGTGTAGTCGGGAGCGGAAAACCCAGAAATCGACATCATGCCACGTGGATTCCATATCTTCTTGTTTAGTTTGGGGCAGATGTAATGTGATTCCTTAAACGTCTCAAAATCAGGGGCAGCAGATATATCAACATCAAATTCCGTGCAACACCAAGAAGGGCGAACATACTGCAAACAGCTCGAGTGTCAGCAAATAAAAGATGGCCAACGAAAAACGCGTGTGGAAACGCTTTTCCGACCGAAACGGAAAACAGGATTCCGAACTCATTTTCTCAATAATTTCTGCAATAAAAGGGAGGACATGCAGAGATGTAGCAACAACCTTTTACTGGAACTGGATGCCCGCATCTTTCGTGTATTTTTATGAGGGGGTTTTACCTTAGATCAATATTAAGCTTACCCTCTCCCGCTATGCATTGCCCTGCTGCTGCTCCAATCCAATCCAACGCAACTGATCTTGCTTTGCGCCTCGGCGGTGGCAGTAACTAAGCACAGTTCCATTTCATCTCCGGACTAGCAAACTCTAGGTCCGTTTCCTTTAATAACGATGGAGAATGACGTCATTGAATATTCGCGATGTGATTGGCTGGTGCCACAAATAAAGTTTCCGCACGGTTGAGTCGGCCGAGAAATTGTATAATTGGACATGACGAAGGCACAATGTTTTGGGGAGATTGCGAATTGGGGCAGGTCATGACCTGTTTTAAGTATGGGAAATTTCGAATTAACCGCTTCATCACCAGCTTGCACTTCCGTACGCCATTTTGGCCGAAGTCTCCATCCCAGACGTACCTACATCCGCTCCTTTAAACGCAATTGCTTCTCTTCAGAGATGACGTGCGACTTCGAATGGGCCGAAAATCACAAAAGGCCTCTGGTATGGGTTGATGGTTGAGCCAACGTTGAACTATGAGCTTATTTCGACGAATAGTTTCAGAAATGGGAGTGCCATATACCAGCTAGCACGTCCTCGTACGTCCTCCTCAGGTTTCGCCGTCTCAATTGCATTGCTCTTTTTCAGCGCTCAAAAATCTGGAATGGCAAGGTCATTATCCAGGCACAGACTCACAAGAGAATCGAGACGTGCGGGCGAACGTCGATGTTTGCACGTCAATCTAGAATGGAGAAAGACTCGCTCAAAAAATCTGGAAAAAGCGGATTGGACAGATAGAAGAAAACTTCATTCTCGGCATAGAAATTAAAGTTTTTCTGTGCATTTCATTTAAACTAGTGGGGCTTCGCCCCACTGCGACCTTCGGCCGCAACCGTGTTTCGGCGGTGCGTGTTCAGTTGGGGCCTCCACCCGCTGGAAGCTGCGCTTTGTCTCCTGTCGTTTTCGAGTTTTGTGTTCAATTGTTTTGCGAATGGAATGGACATTTTATTGACTTCGCTGCATTGATTGGGCCTAGGCACCACCTTGCTTGTTTTGGAGGGCGTTTTTCACCATTTGCACAGGCTTGCAACTGCCATGCATTGGCCATCTGCCTCTGGATTGGTTTTTGTCCGTGTCGAACATGCATGTCTGGTTTCCATTGCCATTTCTCGAAGTTTTGCTTTGGCGAAAGTCAAAATTCCACGACAAACAAAAGGTGCGAATGCTCTGAATAGGCAATTTCTGTGTTGAGCGCAGGAAGTGCTCGTGCGCGAACTTGGTGTCGTGTGGATCCAGCTTTCTTTGACCGTGTGTGGGGCCCCAAACTCCTTTTGATTCTATGGAAAGGCAGTTTTGATAAAAAATTGTTTCAGACCAAGAGAAAAATCCTTCGTCTTTGCACTTTCATTCTGCTGCCAAGGTCAACCCATCCTGTTTTGAACTGAAAATGAACTCAATGGTCGGTTTTGAATTCGGCCAGAACAGATGAAGGGACATGGCATTGTTGCGAAGTTGTGGCATTGTTGCTGTGCCTTGCAAGCAACAATGCACGAACAGCAATGCAACAATGCAGGCAACAATGCATTGTTGCTGAATTATTGCAGCGTGGGTGGCGGCACGACCAACACAAAAGACTCCGCAGACAGATTGACGCGTGTGGGCACACACACGAAGATTCAATTTTGCCAAAGGAAAAAATGTCTTAATTTGAACTTTATTATATAGAGAGACAGAAGTGTGAAGCATTCTCAGTCTATATCTTCATCATCATCATCATCATCATCGTTGAGTCATATGGACTGATAGCCATTCGGCTGGTGGTCCGACCTTTTACCTTGTTGCACACACCTTGGGCTCGCAAGGAGAACTATGCCCCATAATCGTAGCCCAATTCTGCTTTGCATTCAACTGAAACGACTCGGACCAGTTTTCCGGCGTATACACGCCAACCCGCAGGTTTCCCGGAGAGAGTCATGCTCTGCAGAGCAGTGATGTGCGACTTGTGAGATGTGGCTTCTCTGTTGTGTAACCTGCCAAGCCACTGTCTTGGACTTGGAGCTAGGTGTTCTTTAACGTGCGCAGTGTGATACTGTACACGGGACCTCCTTCTTAAAGTCCCATCCGAAGGACTAAGAGACTGGCCACTAAGTCTCTCTTTCCGACCTCATTTACTGTGCCTCGCCCAGGGAGGATGCACCATTTGTGCCACAGTAAATTTCGTGCCCCGACGGGGAATCGAACTCGGTCCACCTGGGTGGGAGTCCAATGCGCTAACCACTGCGCCACGAGGTTCGGACAATGGAGGTTCGGACAAATGGAACAAGGTGGAGAGATTTCCTGATTGATGTCAATTTTTGCAGGAATAATAACGCTGCATACATTTTCGACCCAACCCTGCTCAGCACGCCTTGCGCAAACAAGGCGATCAGGGGAGACGGGAGCCCATTCGATCTCGACGATGAAGGGACCCTGGACCGCTAATTCTTCGGTCCGCACGCACGTTAAACTTCTTCCTGGAACCCTATCGCCAATCGGCTTCATTCCTGACCGTGACAGCTCTGATTTGACCTTCATTTCGACCGCAAGAAGACGAGGTTCCTACTGGTATTGTTCGGCAAATGAAAAAGCTGTGCACCAAAAGTCGACATCGTGCCAAGCGCCAAAAGGGACAAACCTTTTTCCATTGACAAAAATTGGTGTCAGGTGACGCTCTATCGAGTCGCTTCGGTTTTTTAACACTAATCCCGCCCACATGGACCCCACATGAGCCCAATCGAAATTATGGCACCCCATTTGGTAACGTTTTCGGTGACATGCGCGAAGATTATCAACATCTGACAAATTTGCCCGCGGACTCTGCTGAATAGTGACCACAAAACTAGTAGACCGCGGTTTTAGGGGTGGAGAATATCGGACATCATGGGGCATCTTGCAATGCCAGCAGACAGGATCGCTTTGGGCGACTGGCTCCTGCAGGCCGGACTGAGTAGCGAACTCCGGCGGGAAGCGAGTGAGGTATTGAAGCTGCCCGTGCGCAGACATTCCCCTCTGAAACTCGTCGAGCATGGCAGTTCTACACAAAGGCGTAATTTAAAACTGCTGGCAACTTGCGCCGCAACAAATGATATTCGTGTAACAGCATGATATTATTCGTGTAACACGTGAAACCTCATCAAGCCATGCTGGAGTTGGATGGAATTTTGGAATTTTACCCGTTTGTGACCAGTTACGGGCAAGTTTCTTTCGAACCTTTTTGTCGACTTTCCAAACGCAAGTGTAATGGTAGCACTTCTGATAAAATTCAGTTTACGAGGTGGACTTCAAAATTACAGGTATACGAGTATCTCCACTTAATTTTAAGTGCTACTTGAAAGTTTTTCAAGAGAAACATGGCTTTGTACTCAACCTGAAGTGTGAGCCATTTCGTTGAGACATGTCAGCTGCGATGGTTTTGAATGTTTCGATTCGTGAATCATAATTACATTTTTCTTTTCAGCTCGTGTTGACGTCACGTTGTTTGCTGTCTCTCAGATTTATACGAATGGTCTTTGAGACGGACCCAATAAAGACTTGAGCTGGAACAAAAATCTTGTCCTCAGCACAGCAGTGCCTTCGCAGTGAAACATTCACTGCGAAGGCACTGCTGTGCTGAGGAGTGACTGAAACACAAACGCAGATGCTTCAGTTGCTTGAGTTTAATCTGGTTTTTGGGAGAAATATCAGCAGTTCACATCTTTCAGAAGCATTTGTGACCAATTCTTGGTTTGCATTGCCATTAGAAAGCCGGCATTTGACACATGACTCACGGCATGAGTCATGTGGTTGTTGAACTCGCAGAACTGACGGACAATTTCGTGATGTTTGTTTCTTCCCAATGAGATACAAAAGATGGGGAGACCAGCGGGAGACTCCTCACCAAAGCAGCTCCTATCAAAGGAATTGCTGCCATGGGTCACCCATCAATTTAGTAGTTTCTACTGCTGCAACACCACGGTAGCCCATATCAAAGGGCTCTTGCTAGCCATGCTGGCTGGATTCCCTCGGAAATTTAACGACACACTTTGATCTGTCGGATTCAACAATGCCATGATCATTGCTTCTGCTTATTTCCCACCTCTTGCTTCCACCGAATCCTCTATGAACTGTCAATCTGAACAACTGTCAATCTCTATAACTGTCAAAAACGGCCCACTTTTGAGACTTTACAAATCTTGCCAATCCAAGATATTTATGTGGAAAGACTGGGTCTATTGATGTTTGCATGGAAAACTTGAATCTGCTTGGTGGCAGCAAGCAAATGCGGGAGTCTGGTAAAAGGTGGTCCAAGAAGGCCTTCTTCCAGACTCTGCTTTATTTGTAGCAACAGCTTCTTCTTGGGGCTGCAGGGAGGGGGTTTTTTATCTGGTCCGAAAGGACCTGGTTTTCCCCCTACCTCCAGGGCGACGCTGTATGTGATCGACCAACCCTGGTTCCCAGCTTCAGCTGGTGCAAATATAAAAAAAAAATCATGTTTGCATTACTTAACAGTAACTCTGACATCACTTTTTGCCCAGCACAGTGTCCTCAATACAAATGCAACCAGAGCGGGAGCAAATTTGAATCTTAGCTATCCTTTAGTTAGAACAAGATACAATCTGAATGGTATAGAGTACAGAGGGCTGTCTTTATGGAACCAATTGCCTCTTGCAATATGATATCAGGTAGTAGGTTAAGGCAGTTGGCGAGAGCATTCTTATCCCATCGACCCTTGCACCAGACCGTGCCAGCTCCAAGTACATTATTTTTATTCAATCTCATGTCATTTTTCTGTTTTAACATCTTTTCGCTGACAATTTCTGTAGTTTCACCTAAATTTTTGTTTTATTAGGTGACCCTTTTTTCAGGGAGGCCTATTACGGCTGCATGATATAGCTCTGACCTTCCTCAATTCCAAGCTATATAAAAAAAATTTGTGATTATTTAATAAAGATCATTTTCAATTCAATTCAAATCTCTTCAATCATCGATGCATGATCTGGCTTTATTTGATCGTTACACCTTTTTCTCATCGTGCCTTTGCTTCTACATGGGGTGAGTTGCTGTTGCTCGTTTTCTTACTGTTCAACTGCTCATCAACAACATTGTTGATTCAATTACCTATTGTGTGTTGAATTGTAAATGAAAATGTTTTGGAAGAACATAAAAAATAACAAAACAAAAAAAAATGGGCAAATGATAATTAAAAATGGAGCCCAACAACCGAAAAAATCCTCCCAGCAACATTTCTCCTCCGACCAGTCACAGTGTCACCCCTTGACATTCATCATGTCGTTATCAACACCTTCACCCAACTTCACACCATGGACTTCACCTTTAAACTCCACAACCAAAGTAAGTGATAAGTATCTTCTCAGTGTCTTGGTCCACGACAGGGTTGCCAGCCATTTCCCAGATCTCAATTCCCTGACTTTTCCAGGTCCGTTGCCAGGAAATTCCAGGCCCTTTTCTGGCTCGATGTCTCATAAAACTATCAATTTTCAGGATTTTCCTGAAAGAATGTCAAAAATTCCACAGTTTGATGAAAATCATTCATTTTGAAAAAGAAGCAAAAAACATTTTTGACAAAAATTGGCTCGAATGTTCCAAAATGGAGGTTCAAACTGAGAAATTTGACTGGAAAATTCCCTTTTGGCATTTCGATTTCTCTGACTTTTCCAGGTTTGGCAGCAAAAGTCCTTGAAATTCCTGCCTTTTCCAGGTTTACCAGGTTCTTTTTTCAAATTCCCTGACTTTTCCAGGTTCTCCATGCAGTTGCAGTACCTTTTCCTGTTGGCATGTAGGTACTTTTCTCATTTCATTCCATTGATCACTTTTCCCAATTTGCCTTTTTTAAGGGGTTCCCACCCACCATGCATTTTGCCGCATGGTGGGTGGAGACCGCTTGGTTTTCTTGTTATCTTTTTACATGCATTACCAGCAATCTTT
>JASGXE010005268.1:0-22640 GCA_030068105.1 Sinentomon sp. SZTP_YWyxl
GTTTTCGGTGTAAATTTTTGGAGCGAACTTTGAATTCTAATAATAGCCGCAATGTTTGCAATTTTTTGGTGTTATTGGTTTTAAATTGTCGAATTGAATGTAACATTTGATTTTAGAACAAATAACCTTGTTTTTCCTGGCTTAATCATTTTTTTCTGGTCAGTAAGTAGTTGTGAGAGTGATGCGGAAGGGTTCATTTTTTGAATTTTTTTTGAAAACTTGACAGAACTGGAATCCACATTCAGATTTGAAGTTTGCTGCGTATGGTGGCAAAACGTGAGCAAATGAGCAGCCTGACATGTTCAGAACTCGTACTAAGGTCATCACTGTGGTCACCAGCTTTTTGGCATTTTAAGAGTGGCTTGAAGTCCAAGGGGTGGTCCAATGGACCACCCACAATTTTTTGACTTCCAAGGTGCGGTAAAATGGACCACAACAGATAAATCTTGCATTTGAGGTAAAATTTGCACGCACAAGGCATAATTTTGAAAAAATAGTTGAGATTATCAGAATTTGAAAAAATCAATTTTCTTGAGACCCAAAAAATCCAAGGGGTGGTCCATTGGACCACTAAATTTTTCCACACAAGTCTTTTTCGAGTGGAGGTGCCATGGACCCAAAATCCCAGACAACCAATCAACTTTAACAACAATTGTTCAAAATGAAGGCAAATGAAGTGGACTATTGGCAAAAAATTGGTGTGGTCCATCAGACCACCCCTTGGATTTCTGAAAATTGAGCACCCTAAACAGTCCGAGAGGTGGTCCAATGGACCACAAAATAAAGATGTTGAAAAGGATTGGCATTATTGGAGTTTATTTGAGAAACAATATGCAATACTGATTTGTTTTACCCAGCCATGGAAGATACTTGCCATCAAAGTGCTTAATTCGGTGAAAAAAGTGGGGTGGTCCGACGGACCACACCTTGGATCTTTTAAAAATTTATGGCATCATTAAGGTCCAAGGGGCGGTCCATTGGACCACGGGCCTATTATTCAGGAACCTTCCTGCAGTTATTTTTTGCCCATGTTAGCACAGGTCCAACCTACCCCTGGGATAGCATATCTGGGAGGACGGGTCAATTGCTTCTCTCCAAAAAAATTTAGAGGCGAAAAGAAAAAAAAGTGGTCCAATGGACCACCCATTGGACCTTTAAGGGTTAAGTTGCACCTCCTATTGTCTGTTTTAACTTACACTTCCTATTGTCTGTTTTAACTTACACCTCCTATTGTCTGTTTTAACTTACACTTCCTATTCTCTGTTTTAACTTACACTTCATATTCTCTGTTTTAACTTACACTTCCTATTGTCTGTTTTAACTTACACTTCCTTTTGTCTGTTTTAACTTACACCTCATATTGTCTGTTTTAACTTACACCTCATATCGCCTTGCACAAATTAAAGGGAGCTAAGTGAAAACAGAGAAATGAAAAATATTGTTGAGCAACAATGCATTTTAAATGGAAAATCGCAGGAGTAGAAATTAAAGTTTCTTACACTTAGCTCTCTTTTATTTGTCCACGGTGATATTGTCTGTTTTAACCTACACCTCCTATTGTCTGTTTTAACTTACACCTATTGTCTGTTTTAACACACACTTCCTATTGTCTGTTTTAACTTACACTTCCCATTGTCTGTTTTAACTTAAACTTCATATTGTCTGCTTTAACTTAAACTTCCTATTGTCTGTTTTAACTTGCACTTCCTATTTTCTGTTTTAACTTACACTCCCTATTGTCTGTTTTTTTACTTACACTTCCTATTGTCTGTTTTAACTTGCACCTCCTATTGTCTGTTTTAACTTGCACCTCCTATTGTCTGTTTTAACTTACACTTCATATTGTCTGTTTTAACTTACACCTCCTATTGTCTGTTTTAACTTACACTTCATATTGTCTGTTTTAACGTACACTCCCTATTGTCTGTTTTAACTTACACTACCTATTGTCTGTTTTAACTTACACTTCCTATTGTCTGTTTTAACTTGCACTTCCTGTGCCTGTTTTAACTTACATCTTCTATTGTCTGTTTTAACTTACACCTCCTATTGTCTGTTTTAACTTACATCTCCTACCATCTGCCAATTGAAAGGGTGTTTGCTGCTTTTAGATAAGGTGTTTTTGTTTTTGTTCTCCATTTTTGCAGTGGCTCAGAAGATGAGGCTGCTGGTGATTCAGTTGACTTTGAAGCCACAGAGGCTGATGGTGAATTGCAAATTATAAGTGAAGTTTGGATTGAACCTCAACACGGAGTTGTCGACCTTCCTTCATGCTCACCACTCTCTTACCTGAACGGATTGACCTACGAACAGCTTCCATCTGCCGTAAGTTGATTATTGAACCTCATCCTCATTCCCTTGAATGACAGACTGCCCTTTTCATCAATCTGCCTTCACTCACTTCTGCATTGCTGCGCTCACTTTAATTAAGGATTTTCCACCTGGTAAACTTCATTTTCTGGTCTTATTTTTAAGATCCTACGTGGTCTCGTTACCAGCAGCTTTCCTGGAATATCGGCCACTGAAATTGGTTCATTGATTACAAACAACTGATTAAACTGAAAGACAGTTGTGGCGTTGCCACATAGATAACAATAAAATTATATTTTAACACGATTAAGGTGATTTTTTTTACATTATTATCTTTGTGCGCACCTCATTCATGTTGGTTTTCTTTGTCATTTGCAAATGAAGAATTGGCCTGTCGGAGTGTGAGGGTTTCCGCATGCGGGTGCCTTGCGAAATGGCATCAAAAATCACTGCAATCTTGTTTCTGCTGCTCCCTTTGTGCTGTTCACGAATACGATTCAAAAGTTCCTTCCACGGCAACGACATGCGTTCATGCCATCATTGCTCCTCCCAACAAGCACCCATCTCCCTTTCTGTTTGCAGTTTGCACAGATGTTTTATGACTGACTTTGCCCAACCTCATGCATGACAATCTCTCCCTCGGATCTCCTTCACAACACCACCCGTGCCCTCCTCTTCTGTTCTGCTGCCTGTGGCTGTGCATGCATCTCTGATGTTTCTTCAATGATGCATCACATGATTGCAAATTGCAATGCCCAATGGAATGGAATGGAGGTATTCTTCTGCATCAGAATGGATCACACCGTTTCATACACATCTTCACTTTTATGAAGTTGTGATTGTGGTGATGCTCTTCAAATAAAAAAAAAAAAAAAAAATTCTGAGAGATGACACTGCTGTGAACACAATGACTTTCTAACCAGGGTCCATAATTATTGCCTGAAACCCTCCAGACATTTTACACTCCCTCGACGTATTTATGACACCAGGTTGATAACCCTTTTCCTTGTCCTCAACAATACTGGAGGTTGGTCTGACCTAAAGGGATTTTATTTCCCGCCCAATACTGGGAAAGGGGTGATTGTGATTACAAGCTTCGAGTTGGAGGTGCTTTATTTATTTATTTATTTATTTATTTACAACTGCATAAAATGGCAGAGGGATTTGGTTGCACGCAGGCAACAAGTCAAAGAAAGTAAAACACTTTACAGAGCCAAGAGCATACACACCGAGATAATAAGAAAAGATTGAAGATGGAAAATTTAAACTTGCAGATAAGAGCCTTTCCTAGCAGAAAATGATGGAAATCATTTCGAGAAATAGGGAGAGTCCAAGGGGAGTTCATTCCAGTTACGTACTGTGCGATAAAAGAATGAATTGAATGCATCAGAGTTCCTAACAAAAGGACATGTGACAAAGTGTCTATGGTGGGCTCTCCTTTGCACATCTGCAACTTTGAAAACAGTGGGCAGTGAAATGTTCTAGTGTTTGGAGATTACCTTACTTAAAAACAGAAGCCGTTTGGCTTTTCTGCGCTCAGTCAGGGGTTGGAGGCCATGTAATTCAAGCATTTTACTGACGCTAGCATTATAAGAGTAATCACCTGTAATAAATCGAGCAGCTGCTCTTTGGACTTTTTCAATTAGGCTTATCTGATTTTTGGTTACAGGGTCCCAAATAATGGCAGCATACTCGAGAATGGGACCACCAGTGTCCTGTAGGCGAGTAGTTTTTCAGCAGACTTCCCCATCTTTCGGCTACGGTGCCCACCTCCCAGGGCACGCCGAGCTTTGCTAACCACATTGTTTATATGAGAGGACCATTATTTGAGGTCACTGGTCATCAACAGGCCCAGACAGTGAACTTCCCTGGCAAACGGGATGGGAATTTCGTTTATCGTGTAAATGTCCTGGGCAGCAGTGTGATTGGGGGAGGATTTCACTTTTTCAAATCTGACAAAAGAGCATTTAGGAACATTTATTTTCATACCTGATCTTGCACACCAGTTTTGTACAAGATTCAAATCATGTTGTAATTTCCAAGTGTCTTGAGCTGAAGCAACTTTAGTATAGAAGATGACGATGTTATCTGCATATAATCTTAGCTTGCATTCTGTGCCATTGGAAATGTCATTAATAAAAATTGAAAACAACAAAGGTCCTAGCACACTTCCTTGCGGGACACCATGGCTGACTTTAAATGGAGTGGCTGCAACAACATTTGAAATCTTGACAAAAGCATTGCGACCTTCAAGATATGAATCAATCAAATCCACCAACTTTCCTGGAAAGTTAAGTATCCTCATTTTATCAATTAATTTTCTGTGAGGAACAGAGTCAAAAGCTTTCTGAAGGTCAATAAAAACTGCATCAGTGGGGATACCAGTTTCAAAGCCTTGAAAGACATCATGTGTGAAGAGTACCAGCTGAGTTTCGCATGACAAGCCCTTTCTGAAGCCATGTTGGTTTGGGTTCAATAGATCATTGTGGAGTAAAAAATCATTAGGTAATTACTTTAGCGAGAACATTCTCAAACACTTTTGAACAGAGACCTATTGTGGATATTGGGCGGTAATTATTTGGATCGTGAGTGAGGCCTTTTTTCGGTATTGGAGTTATCAACGACCTGTTCCATTCAGTGGGAAATATTCCAGTGTGAAAAATTTGCTTAAACAGAAAGGAAAAGTAGTGTGACAATGGCAAAGAAAGATTCTTAACTAGAATTACAGATATTTTATCAAACCCAGGTCCCTTGTTGCAAGGCAATGATTCAATTAGTTTGAGGACAACAAATTGGCTACAGAAGAAGCTGAGTAAAGAAGACATGTCGGGATGCAGTCCTTCACCAACACAATCAATTTGGCATAAATTTGGTAGTTTTCTGCAAGCAGCTGCAGTTCATTCACTTTGCAGAGATACATGATTCGAAATTGTGCTGGTGTCAGGGCTGGTAGTAGTTCCAGAGCAAATTGCTTGTGCATAGTAAATAGAAGCAAATTGCTTTGTGAAAATTTCAATTTTCTGCATGGGGTCATTAACAGTTTGCCCATCCACCAAAAGTTCAGTATCCAAATTATGCTTCCTTTTCAACTTCGCATAGTTCCAGAATTTGTGAGAGAAAGGTGTTTTGATAGCTCTGGTAATGTATTGTTTGAACAATGAAGCATTCAGAGAGGAAGCCTCTCTTTTAAGTTTAATGAACTGCCTAGAATAGTCGGGATTAAGTGGAAATTTTCTGAGCAGAGCACCAAATCTTCTTTTTTTCCTGTAAAGCCTATCGAGCTTATTGGTTACCCATGGGTACAAACAATTTTGCCTTACTCTACGAATACGAATAGAGTCTTGGAAAGCTCGAAGGATTTGGGTGATGAAATTCGCTGTTGTGTTTGGGTCCTCGCTCAAGGATAGCCTGATAAGCTTAGGGTACCAATCAAACAGAATATTGTCCATTCCAAGCCAGTCAGCTTTCTCAAAATCCGAGAGAATGATTTCTCTTTTGGAGTTTGGTTTTAAGCAGCTTCTGGGGAACCAGAGATTTGCTTTAACCACACAGTGATCAGAAATGCCATCCAGGGCAATAATATCACTAAAAATAGAACTAACATTTGAAAAAATAAGATCAAGAGTTGAATTGTTGCCACCATTGGGACATATTCGTGTTGGGAAGTGTATAACTTGTTCCAAACCGAAGGTAGTTGCCAGGTCGAGAAGTTTCTGCTCACTTGGTTTGAGGACTAAGTTTTCCTGTCTATTCCAACACTGCAAAGAAATTAGTGGCAAATTGCCACTAGTCGTGAGACAGGATGACTACACTATGAGTAGTGGCAGTTTTAGTGGCATTGCACACCATACCATTCAATGCATTTCTTTTCACTAAAATAGTGACAAACTGCCACTTTCTGGTGTAGTCTTCTTCTGCCACCAATTTTTTTTCCAGTGAATGTATGTTTGGAGAATTAAAATTGCCAGCAATAATAATATCTGGACAGTAAGGCTGCAAATCTTGAAAAAAGTCAGCTATTTTGTTGTAGAACTCATTAAAATCATTTGAACTGCAGGAGGGCGATAAATAAGCACAGGCCAAGAAAATTGTTGATCTACCTTGTGAAACTGCACACCAGGTTAAGTCCACAGTTTTGTTATGACTCAGGGAAAATTTTTTGACACTGGCCGATGAAGATGTCATTGAAACGTGCACAAGAATAGCGACACCTCCCCCTCTGCAAGTGCTGCTTTCACCACCAACTCGATCTTTCCGGAATGTGTTATAGTTCGGGAAATTGGTTTCATGATCAGACATTTCAGCATCAAACCATGTTTCAGTGAGAAATACTATTGCAGGCTCTTCCTCTCGTAGAAAGGAGACCAAATGAGATCTTTTTTGCAAGGATCCGAGAGAGCGACAATTTATCAAGCAAATTGAGAGTGGAACATCCTTTTCTTTAGTGGTCTTGGGAAGTACTCCTTGATTGTGAGGACAGTGAGAGAGTGGAATCTATTAGATTCTTGCAGTTTTTGGGGATGGGAGATGGGAGTGACATTCATGTCCATACCTTTCTTAACTCTAAAGGTAATGAACCTCAGTTCACACAAGACGGCACTGGTAATAAATGTTTAGCCTTTCTTCACCCCCCTCCTGCCGGTTGATTTGAGCCGAACAATGTCCAAGCAAGTGATATGTATTGCTTTGTATTGTAACTGTAACTAACACCAACCTTATTCAATGTCATTATGAATGTGAAAGTAGGTAAGTGTTTCGTTACGCGGAGAGAGGCGGGCGATAAACCTGCAGCAATGAGAATAGGTGGCCTTGACAGACTCGGAAGATAAAGTGAGATCACTGTCTGCCCTAAGAGCTGTCTTCCAGAACTGGTCTGATGACTTCTTCGCAAATTTGAAACGGACCAGCTTCAGAAGCTTATTTAATCGCTGCTGCATTCCAAAGGTCGGAAGTCTCCTCAAACGGCGACAAGCAGAACCTGCACGAAAAAACATGGAATAAACATTGGCAAAGCCAAAAATGAATACAGATTAGCCAACATTTAGGTTCTTCCAGGGGATGCGACATGGGCCAAATTCAAATTAAGCCCGACTGATTCAACGAGCTGAAATGAAATTAGTGCTTAGCAACCTTTCTGATTTGGTGAGCAGCCCACAGCATTTCGTTATCATTAGCGACAACAACCAAAAAGAAAGAAAAAAGAAAGAGAAAAAATGAAGAATTCTCTATCCAAGCAAGCCAAAGGAGCCCTTTGTCCAGACTTACGAGAGATGCCCTGCGCTGTACAATAATTGTTGTGGAAAGATTTCCGGACGTGTATTTTCATCATCTATACGAATCGAGGTTCCGATTTGGCGCTTAGACAAACAAGCAAAATAAAGCTAACCAATCCTACTAAAGTGTCCAAACCTTACCTAACTCATTTTCTATGTCCAGATTGTTTTTCTGCTTTTTGTGGCTCGGGACTTTTACATGGGGTTAGATGGAAAAATGGCCGATTCGTATAGATTAATCAAGTACGCTTCCTGGACTTATGCTCTTTCCAACATGCATAAACAATCTGGAATTTGGTAAATTTTTGGTAAACTGCCAAGATTACCAAACTCTAAGTAGTTGCGTGAATTCTTGGAATTCCAAGCTCTGCAGTCAGTGCTACATCCACTTTACTTTGTGGGACCTGTGTCGCGTTGAGGTGGATGGAAGCATTTCTTCTTATTGGCTGGGATGCTTCCATGACGTGACTTTGTCTGAAAGGAATACAGTTTTAGTGCTGCCTGTTTCAGGACGAAATAGGCAGCTCAGGCCCGATTTTAGGTCATTTGAGTTGTTATTCGTAACTTTCCATAAATTTCAGATGCTTGTGCATGCAAACTGGTTGGAGAATTATTGGTCTGATATTATGTGCATGTTCGTAAATTGAACAAAAATTGTCAAAATAGGTTTAGCCTGAACTTCCCTTCAAAGTAGCACGGCTTGCATGTTGTCTCATCATCCCAACCATTTTTATCTTTTGGAATTTTTCTGCGTAGTTAATTGATTATCTACAGGTTCCTCATTCTTCGAGGAATGTCCACTCGTTTCCTGTCCCAGTTTCTCAAGTACCTGTTTTTCCCAATCCTTTCTTTATCTTTATCTCACCTGACCAAGGTAAAATCATTCATTGCATTGCATTGCATTGCAAACAAACAAAATGTCATTGCAAACAACTAAGCAGGTGGGTAGGTTGATACCTTTTTTCAACTTGAGTGACCGACTTCTGTTATCATTGTATCGGATTTACATTACTGTTTTTTTTTTTTTCAATCATTATCAATTTCAGCCAATCGAGTCTGAAATTCACCTTGATTTGTTTGTTTATTCTGAGCTAATTTGCTCTTCTGGTGACGCCTTTCGCCTATTTCGGTTGAATTAGGCAGATGATAAGTCGCTTGTGTTGTATTTGTTCAGATTTGCATGATGACTGCTGAAATGCAGGGACGGCTGAGTCTCTGATCACGGACACCACTTCTGCTTCTGTTGACATTTCTCAACTCAACAGTGTTTATTTTTTGTGCTGCCAGCCCTTCCTTCAAATCAATGTTCCAATAATGATAATTATTATTGATATTTAATCTTGAAAAGTTTTTGCTGGTCACCACTTCTGATGATTCCCGGTCATTTTGGGTTCTAGGAAATAAAAAACAAAATTATTGATAAGGCGAGCATATTTTCGAATATTGTTCAGGTGAGACTGGTTTTCAGTTGGAACCAGAACCAGGCAGAGGTTCAGCTTAGTTGGTGGTTTATGTAACCTGCTTTGATGATCCATCCATCCCTTCATTCAAGAGGGTGAATGAACAAATTGTTTCCTCCCTTTCAAAACCATGGCATGTCTGGCGTGGTGTCCCCCTGTGGAAAGCCTAGCACCATTTTGTTTCTATTTCTTTTTTTTACTGGGAAATGTTGGAGCATTCCTTGAAAGTTCAGACAAATGCGTCACGGCCAGGAATATTTTAGCAACGAAAGGAAAGTGTTGGAATTTCCAGGAATGTCTAATACGGTTTGGCATGTTTAGGAATCTTCAGTAAAAACAAAATATGTTTAGCATGTGCAGCAATTTTAGCATGTATTCCAAGAATGTTTATAGCAAAGAAAGGAAAGCCTGGGAATTTTTTTCCATGAAGAAATGATCTTGAATTTTGGTGAACTGAGATCTGAAGGGGTTGTTCAGAAGGGGTTGTGGAAATCTGCATTTCTGGAGCTACTTTTCTATTCCTTAAAATGTGCCACATTGTGGGATTTGGAGTCCAGCCCATAAACTCGAAAATGGAGGTAGGAGAAAAAAAATTGTGCATCTTTATTTTAAATCACAATCATCATGAGGAACTAATTTGTCCGAAATGTTGGGCTGCTGTCCGATGATTTTCAATGTTCGGCTTTATTCCCTTGAATGGGCCACTTAGGGAGGCTTTGGGGTGCCTTAACTCCAAATAGAAGAAAAATCGTGCCTCCTTATTTTTAACTACAATTGTTACGTACCTACCTATGTTCAAAGGTTGTCTGTGTTTTTCTGGAACAACTTGCATTGTGGAATGAGACAAGTTTTTATCTTGATGGTTGCCTTGCCCACATTTCAATACACACTCAACTCGTCAATGAAATGTGGAATCCATTTGAAAATTCCACATTTCCAAATGTGGAATTCATTACACACTCGTAACACGGTCTCCTGTGTGATGAGGTGGGTTATAGTGGATGGGATGCAATAACTGCGTCGTTAAGATTAGTGAATATGTAAAAATGTCAAATTCTTGGCTTCTTTTTTGGTTTCATGTCTGAGATCTTTCTGACAAACAAGGGTCGTAATCCAAGCGAATAGCAGTGGTGTAGTGGAAAAAGTCTGCTTAGACCATGCTCTGCCCATGCACCCAATGGGTATAAAATTGACCAGCCTGCACGCCCAATTGGACAGTTTTCTGTTCTGGCCACACTCTGTCTGTGCTGGCGTATTTTGTAGAACATGCTCCGTATGGGATATGACCTCCACCACGGGTGAATAGTGAGCACGTGATAAGGGGTGCTTCCTCTTCTTCATAGGTACATCTTATTTCTTGCAAATTTTTATGCATCAAATTTGCTTGCTTTTCTGCATTGATCCAGATTTCTTCCATTTTCTTTGAAAATGCACCAAGATACATTTTTCTCACCATTTCGCAAGTGTATAAACCTGTCTGCAATGCTTGGCCATCTTTCTCTGATGTTTTCTGCCAAAGTCACCCATGCCCCTTGGTGGGAAACTTGGGTACAAATTTCCAGCTAAAGGATCTTCTGTGGTGCCCCAATGGGCCAAAAGCTCTCTTGATCTGTTTTGCTGGTGCTGTGCATGTGAAATATGGCAACAAATCAAAAAATACAACACCTTCCAATCCAAGAAACTATGGATGCAGGTGTCGCCCACCTGCCGGGGGGACAGTTTATGGGCGAGGCAGGATGCAAGCGGATTGAATGTATCCTGCCTATGCATGTGGCCAATGAGATCACGATGGGGTGTGATCACATATATAGTTAAATCACTCAGATTCTCTCTGAAGTTTGATTTGAAACATAGGGTAGGTGCTGATTTCATTTTGTTTCCAAAACTCATTAGATGAAATTCCAATCAAACTGTAAATTGTCAGTTTCACTCACATCATCCATCACAAGATGGGTGTCTTCCTTTTCTGCCACCACGTGTGGGAGAGAGAACAGAGAAATCCGGCAGATGGGGGTTTGTGGCAATGCAGCAGAGTTGGACTGGTCGGGACACTTTGGTCCGAAGAACTACAAGTTCGAATGCTGCTTATCTCGTTAAATATTTCGCAAAACCAAAGTAAAGCTGACCTCACCAAACCTATATTGCACTATCATAACCTAATGTTCCCCCAGTTGGACGATATCCACACAGACTGGTGTTGTCGTGCATAACTATTGCGATTATGGGTGCATGGATTGAATTTTGCACCCCGCTCTCTGGCTTTGTGGCTCGAAAGGAGTTGTGTAGTGCATAGAGAAGAAATTTTCGTAACACAAATTTATCCACAATAAAATTGCTATCGAGTTGAAGCTAGCTGAGTGTGAGTTTCAATGGGAAATACGGCCGCATGTATTCCAGCATGAATTAGCCTCATGCTTTGACCACCAGGATTAGGCCCTGTGCTGTGATCGATCATTTTATGACATGGAAGAGGTAACATCTTGTTTCCCTGAATTTGCAAAGTGATCCAAATTGCATGCAGTGTCTGGTTTCCTCTTTGGGCTGGCCCAGTTTTATTTTTACCACAATACAACAATCGGTCGATGGAAAATGAAAAACCCAATGCAAATTTCACAAAAAATCTGTTCCAAGTATTTGAAAAATGCTTTATTTGATCAGTATAGATGGGTGGCGATTTCCTGGATTTGCCAATTTGCTTGGTTCCAGTCCGGTTTTTGCAAGTGGGCAAACATGCCGGCTGATTGGGTGTTGATGTACCTACAAATGCAATTTTTGACAATTCTAAGCAGCATTGAAATCACAGATGTGACATGTCACGTGATTACTGTCATAAAGAGACTGATTTTTTTTTTCTTGAAAAGTTAACCTCCGAAACAGGAAAAGATGGTTTGGCTGGCCGGATAGAGCAAAACACAATTAATCACTCAAAGCCACCACATTTTGTGGTGTCTGAGCTTGTTTTTGGGAACCAGACCCTGCAAAGGTTCATTAACTTGGGGCTTTGACTCGGTCACGCTGACATTTGTGGTGTTGTTGTGACAATAACATCACAAACAAGTTTAGTTTCTTGGCCTTTCTCTCCTCTTAATCACGACATGGTGAGACATTTTGACAATAGGCGCATCATTTCGGTCATTTTATCACAGATTCGCATCTATCCGTTTCTGAATATCATGCAGTGATGAAAGCCAACTTCCTCAGGAAGTTGGTGATGGCTATCTCAGTGTGCAATTTGAGTCTTCTGAGCTGATCTACAGCGATTGGAACAACCAGATGGACAAACGTCGAATCGAAAAAATGTCTTATTTTTTTTCATGGTAAACAGGAGAACAGCGTATCTAGCAACATGGAAAAGTCAGGGAATTTTGTAATTCTGAGGAAGTCTCTGGGAAAATTCGTGGAATTTCCAAAAAAGTGGAAAATATAAGAATCTTGAATCCTGGGCATCTTTTCCAAGAAACATAAATTCCATGCCCCAAAATTAATGGAAAAATTGAATTTTTTTCAGCATCTGCTGAAATAACTTCATTGGATATTCACAAGATTATTTTCCAAGTTTTAACCAGGTTAAAAATAAAAACAAATGAAGCAATGAAAATTTGCAAATATCTCCAACCTCCATGGCGCTCAGATTATTTCCAAACTTTTTTTCCGTGTTGTTATCTAAGAAACATCCACTCTGGGCAAAATAAATGGAAGAATTCAAAATTTTCTTCAGCTTCCGGGAGATCCAGTCCCCAGACCTTTTCTCTCGTGCTCCACGTGGTAAACACCACTGTGGCTATGATCCAAATGGGCCTTATATTTTTGGCCATTTGCAAGAAGAAATATCGCGCATCAATTTTGGAGAGTGGGGAAACAGATTTGGTCAGCCTGTGCATTTTCAAGAACACAGATGGAAAAAATATGAAAATAAGGTGTCCTAGCTGAGTGATTCTTTGTTGCTTCTCCCCTGTAGGCTTCCCAAGTGTGGCTTTTTGGCTCGTCCTGGTGGGATATTTGATCTTGCCACACAGTATTGCACCCAAAATGAACCCCAAAAACAAAATTAGTTCTGCTTCCTTGGAATCCAGATGGTTCTTCATGGGCTTCACCCCAAGCCCCAGTTGGTGGCCTCGCTACCAGACCACCGATAGCTGCATCCCTTTTACTGGGAAATCCCTCCCTTCGAAAACCTGATATGACTTCCTGGATGTTCGTGTTTCAAAGGAATAATAAAAAACCGGAAAAAGGTAGTAATCGAAATGCACGTTTTTAGGTAATAATTTTTCAGCTTTTCTGGTTGAGTTGATGATGATTTCTGTAAGGAGGATTAATCCCCAAGAATGAACTTTTATTTAGCATGAACTTCTGTTACATATGAACTTCTATCAAGCATGAACTTTTATTTAACTTTGGGATGAAGTGATACCGGGAGAAGGGTCCGGTGTTCTCTTTTCTCTTCTTTCTTTTTTCATCCACGACTTCTTTTTCACACACTTCTTTCTTTTATACACTACTTTCTCGAAAACAGGATAGTTCTGCGGTTTTGCCAGCGATGTCTGGTTCCCCATATCAGTGCAATCAGATGCAACATTTTTTTTACCTCTACGATCGGACGGATTTGTGCAGATAACACCTTTTTGCACTGTCCTTGAGATTTTTAACTTATTGTCCGTGAGATTTTGAATCCTACGTCATTCTACCATGATTCGGATCTGTGATACAATGATACTCCACCTCATTTTACCACAGCCTAGAATCGTGATATTTTAAATCCCCACCTCATTCTGTCGCGGTTTAGAGCCGTGAGACAATAACACCCCATCTCATTTTACAAGGGTTTAGACCTGTAAAATGACAAACGCCATCTCGTCTTACCATGGTTTAAGCCGCGAGAAATCGAATCCCCACCTGCAAAGATTTGGAGTTGTGATGCAATAACGCCCCACCTCAATTTACACGGATTGGAGCCGTGGGATTTCGAATCCCTGCCTCAATCTGCCACAGAGCTGTCAAAATAGGTGATGATGTCCCAGCTCATTTTAAAACACACGGACAAACAAGATGCAAAATCGGCACTCCTAAAGGCTACCTCACTCTTGATACGGTTGAAAAAACCCCACCACAGCAGTCTGCACCACGCCCCTTCTAAAAGACTGCTCAAAAGGTGTGTGGAGGAACCGAGTAGTGTTGTTCCTCCAAACTCCTTGAGCCAAGAGAGGCGGAGATATGCCAGCAAAGCGAATCTGCGGGGACGCTTTCGAAAATCTACGCGCGTCAACAATCGAGCGGTGCGCTGCAAAGCGATTCTGCGTAACGATTTCGAAAATCTCCGCAAGTAGGAAATTCTAATGGTGCGCTACATGGGGATGATGCGGGGTGGTTTCGAAAATCTACGCTCGTAAACAATCGAACGGTGCGCTGCAAAGCGAATATGCGATTTCGAAAATCTGCCGCGTAAAATGTAACAGAGCATGATGCAATAACACCTCACCTCAATTTACACAGATTGGAGCCGTGAGATTTCGAATCCCTGCCTCAATCTGCCACAAAGCTGTCAAAATAGGTGATGATGTCCCAGCTCATTTTACCACGGTCTAAAGCTGTGAGAGTTTGAATCCCAATCTCATTTTTCCACGGTTTTGATCCGCCGTGAAATTATGATTCCCCACCTCATTCTTTCACGGTGCAAATAGCGATATAAGATTTCGAATCGCAACCGCAGTGATGCCCGAGCGAATTTTACCACTGCCTTTAGCCGTGAGATTTTGAATCCCCATCTCATTCTGCCACCATTTAGACCACCTCATTTTGCCACGGTCGAGAGCCGTGAGATTTTGAATCCCCAACTCATTCTGCCAAGCTGTTTAATTCATTCTGCATTCTGTTTAAAGCGTGAGATACTGATACCTGCCTCATTCGACACGGTCTGACAGCGGCGAAAATCCCTCTCGAAATCTGGGGGGGTTGATGCCTCGCGGGGCCCTCATTTCCTGAGAATAGGGGCCCACTTGTTGGCGATGCAACAAGGAGCCCGCCGCAGGTGCAACGGGGTCTGGGCCCCGTTGCGCCTGCGGCGGGGATCTTGTTGCGGTTGCGCCTGCGGCAGAGCCCCAGCGGGGATCCAAGGGGCAGAGCCCCTGGCAGGGGGTCTGGGGGACGGAGTCCCCGAGAAGCTGAAGAAATTTTGAAATTCGAGTGTTCATTTGAGGTCCAAAATTGATGTTTTTAAACGTTTTGGGCCAAAATGAGCCTTGAAATGATGGGCGCACTTCTACTCGTATTTATGCAAATTTGAGGCACATTCGCAAGAGGCCTGCACGAAAGCCTGAATTTCCATGTGTTCCTGAGTTTCCATTGCAAGAGACTTTTTCTGAAATTCACGAAAGCAAAGCAGACGCAAAAACAAAAGCGATATGTCTACCACAAAAGAAGGCCAAGAAGGAGTAGTTAAATTGTGAAACAAAGTCGGGGGCGTGCGGGGTCTGGGGCAGAGTTCTTGGCTCAAGTGGGTTGCCAATGCCAAGGGACGTAGCCCTGCAGAATTGAAGAGCCTAACAGGGTGTCTGGGAGTACCACAGAGGTGTGATAACTTTCAGGAATTTCAATATGCATTTTGGGCTGGAGTTTGACTATTTTGGGCACCATTATGGCCAAGGCCTGCAATGGCTGCTGCTTTGGCGTTCATTTTTTTCTTTTCCACAGACGTTTTTGAAAATGAGGATTTTGAAAGCTGGAGGCTGTGGATCTGGATTGATTACCTTGGGTTCTCGGGCACAAGAGCGGTTTATTCGGGTCGGCGGCAGGGGCCCTCTGTGGGGTTGGCAAAAGCGCCAAAATCCACCAGAATTCCATCAATGAAATTTGTTCGTTTCCAACACTTCTTTCCCACAAGTCTGTCGTGTTTTTGCAGTTTTTCAAGATATTTAAAGCTGGAGCTGGATTGATTCCCTGGCGTTCTAAGGGCGTCAGAGGGGTTAATTAAGGGCTAAGGCAGGGGCCCTCTGTGAGGTTGGCAGAGGGCCCAAATCCACCAGAATTCCATCAATAAACGTTCATCGCCATCACAGCATTACCGCAGCATTTTACCATCGCAGGTGGTTGGTGGCTGGCGCTCACTTTTACTTTCCTTTTCTTGGACATGAGATTTTTGTGTTGAAAGCTGGAGCTGGATTGATTCCCTGGCGTTCTAAGGGCCCCGCAGAAGGGTTAAGAGCTAAGGCAGGGGCCCTCTGTGGGGTTGGAAGGGGGCCCAAATCCACCAGAATTCCATCAATAAAAGTTTATCGCTATCACAGCATTACCACAGCGTCACCATTGCACGTGGTTGGCACTCACTTTTGCTTTCTTTTTCTGGTCTTGTGTTTTTTGTGGTTTATTTTTTGGATATGAGGTTTTTGTATTGAAAGCTGGAGATGGATTGATTCCCTGGCGTTCTGAGGGCCCCAGAGGGGTTAATTCAGGGCTGAGGCAGGGGCCCTCTGTGGGGTTGGCAAAAGGGCCCCACCCCCTCCAGAATTTCACTCACCGAATTCTGAGGGGGGTCCACCCCCAACCCCCCCCCCGTGATTTGCGCCCATGCGGTCTGAGGCCGTGAGATTTTGAATCAAAACGCTATCTCATTCTAACACTGAAGAGTCGTGAAATTGATAGAGCCCACCTCATGACACCAAGGTCTTCTGTTGTGGGATTTTGAGTAGCTGTCTTGCTTTTATAAAGCCTCCTCGAAATCCCAGAAGCCATGAAACGAAGTGTACTCCTCATTCAGTATTTTTGCTGCCAGTTTTCGGTTGAAAATTGTTACAGTTTTTATTTCTTTTATATCCATCGTCGTGTGCAGCTGTCTATTTTCATTGTACTTTTAGAACATGAAACATATTAAGTGCAGAGCCTCGGAATAGAAGATTCTTTTTCCGGTTACAGTTCGGAATACCTGCCGATATCTGAAAAAAGCTGACCTGGACGAGTGTTCACACACGCTCAAGTAGCCAAAATAGGATAAGAAGATGAGGACGATGTTGGTGGGGCAGGATAGGTAAGGATAGGTGTGTTAGGATTGGTTAGGTTGGGTTAAGTCAGGTTGGGTTTGGTTTAGTTCGCTTTAAGTATATCAGAGAGCAATGGTGATAACTCGTTCAGTTCAATGTCGGCAGGTATTCCGAACCGTTTTCGAAGCGATGCGGTGATTTTTGTACCTGCTCAACAATTTTACCTGCGTTCATCTTTTGAAAATGAATGTCGAAAATGAAAATTCTTCAACTTTTTGGACTTCGAAAAAGTTGATAAAGTTCCGGCAACACTCACTGATCGTGTGTAACATCCATTTTGATGCGAGTTCTCGTTTTGGAAAACAAAACAACCCTTCTGCGTCCCGTTCTCTCTTGAAAATAAAGTCAAATAATGAATGTTCAATTTCAAATTGTTTTGGTATTTTAGAAAGCTGAAAGCATCCTCTGCAAATCGTCCAGAAGGGAGGTTACAACAGAAAAATTGCACATATTAAAATACCATGTTGCATGCACGTGATCATTGACTTGTGAGATTCCGCAGATCTCCATAAGGAAATTAGTTGATGGACATTTTCGTGATGTGCAAACCTTCAAAACGCACGGACAAACAACATGCAAAATCGGCACTCCTAAAGGCTACCCTCACTCTTGATACGGTTGAAAAAACCCCACCAAAGCAGTCTGCACCACGCCCTTTCTAAAAGACTGCTCAAAAGGTGTGTGGAGGAACCGAGTAGTGTTGTTCCTCCAAACTCCTTGAGCCAAGAGAGGCGGAGACATTCCAGCAAAGCGAATCTGCGGGGACGCTTTCGAAAATCTTAACAATCGAACGGTGCGCTGCAAAGTGAGTCTGCGTAACGATTTCGAAAATCTCCGCGCGTAAGAAATATAACGGTGCGCTGCATTGCGATGATGCGGGGCGGTTTCGAAAATCTTCGCTCGTAAACAATCGAACGGTGTGCTGCAAAGCGAGTCTGCTGGACAGTTTCGCAAAACCAAAATATCGAACGGTGCTCTGCAAAGCGAATCTGTGGGCCGGCTCCGAAAATCTACGCGCATAAAAAATAGAACGGTGATCCAATTGCTCTGCAATGAGAATCTGCGGGACGGTTTCAAAAACATACGTACGAAAACAATCGATCGGTGCGCTGCGAGGCGAATCTGCGGGACGGGTTTGAAAATCGACGTGCTCAAAAATCGAACGGTGCTCTGCAAAGCGAATGTGCGGAGGTTTCGAAAATCTACGCGCGCAAAATCGAACGGTGCTCTCTGCAAAGCGAATCTGCGAATGGGATCGAAAATCTGCGCGCGCAGAAAGCGAACGGTACGCTGCAAAGCGAATCCGCGGGACAGTTGTGAAAATCTACTCGCGTGAAAATCGAACGGTGCGCTGCAAAGCGAATCTGAGGGAATGGTTCGAAAATCTGCGGGACGGTTTTGATAATCTCCGCACCTAAAAATCGTACGGTGAGCTGCAAAGTGAATCTGAGGGACGCTTTCAAAAATCTACGACGTGCGCATAGTGGATGGAGAGATATCCGCGCGTAAGAAATCGAATGGTGCGCTGCATTGCGATTCTGCGAGACGGTTTCGAAAATCTAAGCGCGTAAGCAATCGAACGGTGCGCTGCAAAGCGAATATGCGGGACGATTTCGAAAAACTGCGCGCGCAAAAATGTAACGAAGCTCTGCAAACCGAATCTGCTGGACAGTTTCGTAAAACCAAAAAATGGAAAGGTGCGCTGCAAGGCGAATTTGTGGGACGCTTCAGAAAATATACGCGCATAAAAATCTAACGGTGCTTCGGGAGGCTTGTTTAAGAATTGAGTACGCGTTTGGGCCCTTTTCCATCTAACTCCGTGTAAAAGTTCCGACCCTCCAAAAACGGATAAAAACGCTAGAAACAATGGATAAAGGTTAGGTTCGGTTTGGTTACAGTACGCTAGGCAAGTTAGACAGGTTGGGTTTGGTTAGATTAGCTTTATTTTTCACTTTTTCGACACGCGCAAAATCGGGATAGGCCCAAACGCGTACTCATTTCTTAAATTCGCGTCCCGGAACAGCCTACTCGAACAGCAGCACATCATGAGCGGGAAAAGAGACAACGAAGCGCCGCAAGGGTCTGTCCAAATGACCAGAAAATTTTCGTACGGATGAATGGAATTACAAATCTGTGCTCAATGAATCTGTGCTCTGTCATGCTCACATTTGGGCCATTTGGCTTGCGTGAGTGCTATAGGCTGAGCCCGTTTGATATTTTGCCCGCCCCGGATTGATATTTTGATATTTTTCCCGTCCCGGATTGATATTTTGCCGATTCTTGCGTTTTTTTCCGTTCGTTTTTTACGCTCGTAGATTTTCGAAACCGTCCAGCAGATTCGCTTGCAGCGCCCGTTCGTTTTTTACGCTCGTAGATTTTCGAAACCGTCCAGCAGATTCGCTTGCAGCGCACCGTTCAATTTTTACGCGCGAAGATTTTCGAAACCGTCGAGCAGATTCCTTTGCAGTGCACCGTTCGATTTTTTACGCTCGTAGATTTTCGAACCCGTCCCGCAGATTCGCTTTAAAGAGCACCGTTCGATTTTTTACGCGCGTAGATTTTCGAAACCGTCGCGCAGATTCGCTTTGCAGCGCACCGTTCGATTCTTGCGCGCGTACATTATCGAAACCGTCCCGCAGATTCTCTTTCCAGCGCACCGTTCGTTTTTTACGTGCTTAGATTTTCGAAACCGCCCTGCAGATTCGCTTTGCAGCGCACCGTTCAACCAAGGCATCACTACAACGAGAGGCAGACCAGATGGAGTCGATTTGCATGGCAAGCGTTGAACACTTGGACTCTCCTTATCTCGCCACCTGCAATACATGTTATTTGAATGTGCGGCGTTCCGTAAGAGCGCCGGAACGTGAAGCGGACAACGGCCGAACTGAGGCCCCGCACTCCAGAGAGCGAATGACCGCACTTCCGGCGGAAGTTTCCTCCCAGATGCTTTTAGCGGCGTGCCTCTCGTTGGAGTTATGCCTTGGTTCAACACCGTTCAATTTTTACGCGCGTAGAATTTTGAAACCCGTCCCGCAGATTCGCTTCGCAGCGCACTGCTCTATTTTTACGCGAGTTACGTAGGCGTATCCATATATTTTGAGAACTGATTCGGTGTTTGGATATCCTGCGTCCGATTTTGGAGATTTTTTGTCCACATATATTTCGAACCTTGTTCTATTGTTGTGCAAAAGGACAGCGGTATCAGGCTTTTGATACTCAGTTGATAAGCAATTGAATTCGATGTGTTTTTTACACTGATGAAAAAAGTGCAGATTTTTCAAAAGAGACAAACTATTCCACCAATTCACATTCATTTGTTTTGCAAAATACGCAACCCAAGCTCGGCCCATTTTGGAAGTAGTCCATGGTGGCCGGTGTCCTTTGCTTGCCACCATTGTCGAACGAATTCCACAACACCCCTGAGGTACAGGGTGTTTCAAAATGACCCTCGCTCACAAGCAAAAAAGTCGGTTTGTGAACGAGCAAAATTTTGACGGTTTTCAGAGACAGTTGAAAATGATGACAGATCAACTGGAGTTAGTGTTCCCTAACATCATTCTACCTGCTAACGTAATTAAAGTATTATTGCCCGAGAATACTTTTCGAAAATCCACACCAAAATTGCCCTGTCTGCTCGCAGAATCGATGAAACATGACCAAAGCGAACATTCAACGTCACAAAAACATCTAGAAAATTTAGATATCCTACAGAGGAGAAACGTCGTTCTCATGAGACATTCACTAGGACATTCGTCTTCAGCTTCAACTTCTTATTTTTGTAAAAATCAAAGGGGACAATAGCAAGACTGGAATTTTATGGCATCTGCTCTGCGGCAAAAAGTAGCAAATTCACAGTTTTATAAGAGCCCACTTCAGAACAACGTGGAGCTTCAACGAGTTGCATGAAAATGGTGGAATTTTCTACTGGTGTCAGGGAAGAGTCCCTCTAGTGATTTGAGAATGTGGTTTTGATCAGGGTTAAACACGTTGCATTTTGACAAGCAGTTCTCAAAATATCTGGATACGCCTACGTATTTTCGAAACCGTCGCGCACGGTTCGATTTTTTACGGTTCGATTTGTCTGCGCGCAGATCAATCAATCAATCATTTTAATTTGCTAGTTTAGTGCAAATACATAATGATAACGAGCAAAAATAATAACTTTTTACAATAAATGTGAAGCGAGTGGTAAATACAATGAATGAATGACATAAGCAGGTAGGAAGAGAAACAAAAATGAGAGATGTAAGTTAACTTTCGTGTAAAGAAACGGTGCATAACAGAACAGAAACAGTGGAAACCAGAAAGGCTCCGCCAGCTATGAAGAAACAGAAGTTCCTTTTCCAGAAGCGGCCACACATTTTAAAAGAGGTGAGTTGCTTGGTAGGGCGTTCCACGACTTTAAAGCTCGCGGGAAGAAGGAGAAGAGAAAAAACTTTGATTTGATTAAAGGAATTTTGAATTGGTACTGATGGAGAGATCGCCTTTCATGAAAATCTGGAGGAAAGACATCAGGAATTTGTATATGAGAATATCCCCTCAATATTTTTGTGAGGAAAGACAGCCTCTTGTCCGCTCTTCTTACAAGCAAGGGATCAAGCTTAAGAGACATCATAATGTCAGACACACTTGTGGTGTACCGATAATCATTAGCAATAAAGCGTGCAGCTGCACGCTGTACTTTTTCCAGAGCATCAGCGTGCCAAACAAGATGAGGGTCCCAAACCACGGATGCATATTCAAGCAAGGGAAGAACTGCAGCTTTGAATGCCTTAAGTTTAGATTGACTGTCAGCATGGGCCAAATTTCGCCGAAGAATTCCAAGAGCACGTTTAGCTTTGTTAACTGTAGAGTTTGTGCTCGTCCCATTTTAGGTTTTCATGTAGAGTAACCCCCAAGTATTTGAAGGTTGATTGGAAGGTAATACTTTCACCCTTAATTTTAAAAATTACGCAAGAATTTTCCATGGAACACGGCCTAAAATTCATCACGGCGCATTTCGAAACATTAATGACCATTCTAGACTCATCACACCATTCTTGTATTCTATTTAGATTTTGTTGGAGAAATAAATAATCGGCCAAACATGATGTAGTTTTGTACAGCACAATATCGTCTGCGTAGAGCCTAATCTCACATGATGCGCGTTCAAAGATATCAGATTTTCGAAACCGTCCTTCAGATTCGCTTTGCTGCGCACCGTTCGATTTTCTGCGCACCTGGATTTTAGAACCCGTCCCGCAGATTCGCTTTGCAGCGCACCGTTCGATTTTTTACGCGCGCAGATTTTTGAACCCGTCCCGCAGCTCCGCTTTGCAGCTCACCGTACGATTTTTAAGCGTGTAGATTTTTGAAACCGTACCGCAGATTCGCTCTGCAGCTTACCGCTCTGTTAATACGCGCGCAGTATTTAGAAACCGTCTCGTAGATTCGCTTTGCAGCGAACCGTGGGGGAACGTACCTGGATAGAATGTACTTTAGATCGAATGGTTTTTAGACCGAAAATTCGATCCAATCACCATTCGAACTAAAATGCATTCGAACTAAAAATATTCGATCTAAAAATT
>JASGXE010005269.1:0-24907 GCA_030068105.1 Sinentomon sp. SZTP_YWyxl
CACAATATTTTCTTCATACATTTCCTGCAAATGCCCAAAATGACAAATTCTTCTTGAGAATACCAAAAAATGTCACCCCAAATCCATTATGCGCCCAGGCAGTGCCTTTGTGCCTATTGGGAAGATGGTACTGCAGGTCGAAACAGAACCACATCAAGCCAGAGAGTAATAGATGTCCGTGGACTTCTGTACTGGATGAAGAGACTTCAGTCGGTCTTCTCTTCGTTGAACTGATCACTGATGGTGAAATCATGCGAAAATTTCCGACGATGAATAAAAAATTTTCCGACGATGAATAAAAAATGACCTGGAATGTTTTTTTTACGTTGTTTCGTTTTATTGCATTTGTTTCATTATGTGTGTCTGCTCTTCCCATTTGTTTTTTGGTTTGGGAATGATGTTTCTGCTCTGTTTTCTTGAGGCCATTCTTAGACACTCGCAATTGGTCATAAGCGACACCTGATCTCAAGGACAAAGTTGATTTATTGGCACTCACTCATGCAGTTGGTACCCAATAGACAATCACTGATGCAAATAAAGCCACTCACTATGTCTGTAGAATCAAGATCAAGAATCACTTTCCCTGTGCATGGCTTGAATTTTATTAAAGAATAAAAAGGCAGTCCTTGCTCCACAAAAATCTCTTCTTCCCATCACCAAGAGGGTGAGATTCCTAACAGAAAAGAAATGTTTCACCATGTGAGTGAAACTTCGCTGCTCATGACGAAAAATATTCCTGGACACTTCCCTTGATCACACGGGAAACGTTGACTCAAACAAGACAACTTACCATTCAACAAAATGTGCCTGCTCAGGCAATCTGAAAAATTCAGGCACACATTGCTCGACGCCAACATTGAAATGCAAGTTGCAATTCAATGCAAAACTGTGGCAGTGTGTGGTGAAAAAAAGATCAAAATGAAATTCCCGATTCTGTTCCCAAAATTCACAAGGCAGTGAAAAGACATTTCCGTTCTATTTGCAATAAAATTGGTTTATCTGAAGAAATTCGGTTGGAATTGCTACAGCGAGCCAAGTCAAGTCAGCAAACCAGGAAGGCGCCTCTCCAGTTTGCAACTTTGATGAACTCGTCAGGCAACCAACCAGGATGGTTGTAGAAATCGGCAAAGGTGGGTCATTTTTTATACTTTTGTGAAAAGGTGCGTCAAAACATTTCATTGTACCTTCACCGTGTTGCTTACAGTCAGCCTCATGGCCACAATTGAAAAAGATGAAACATGCTGCCAGCGGAAGTTGTGATACCACATTCCTCGAAAGTCCCAGAGTTCTCGAATAAACTGGACTGGCTCAATGAGTTCCAAGCCCACTCAGCCCAGCAGCGCCAAACCCAATGTAACCTGACAACAATACTTCCCCGAAACTAAAAGTGTGGCTCATGCAAACATCAACGTTAGGAAACAGCTCTGACTTCCGCTTCTCACACTGCGGCAACCTCTACTTTATCTACCATCATTCAAGTGGCAACAGAACACTGAACAAGTGAATAAGAATGGAGGGAAGAAAAATGAAGTGATCGTGCTGGGGAACGTGGCATGTGAAAACGCTGCCTTGCAGGACCAGCTGGAATCGAAATGGAACGTTGAACTTTGTTTGTAGACTCCAATTCCAAAATGCGTTCCTTTACACATTCTCTGCTCCAATCAACTTTCAATCTGGATTGTTCATCAGCTTCATTTGGACCTTGTTGTTTCAGTCCATTTCGAAGTCAGGTCTCTGTTCGCCGTTTTGATTTTTTTCTCTTTTCCCTTCATTTTGCCAACTCCTTTGCATCGTTACTTTCGAAATTTCGCTTTGTAATTTTTGTGTTATTCCATTTCTTGGCTGTCACACTTCAAAAAAATTCACAAATTTGAAACCAGACTATCGAACAAATCTCGCGAATGATACCTGTTCTCCGTTTTGATTTTTTTCTCTTTTCCCTTCACTTTGCATCATTACTTTCAAAATTTCGCTTCGTAATTTTTTGTGTTACTCCATTTCTTGGCTGTCACACTTCCAAATAATTCACAAATTTGAAGCCAGACAATCAAACAAATCTCGCGAATCAGGCCTGCAGCACAGAATATAAAAACGAACAAGAATTTCTGTGACCGAAAGGTCTATCATTGTAACACAGGTGCGTCAAAATCGCATGGAGCTTGGGAGATCGAAGAAGTGATATCAAGTCTGAAGATCGCCTTTTCAACTGGGGTTCTCAAAAGGACTAAAAGCTTAAAGTTATGTTGTTTGAGGTAAAGAATGATAATTTTCATCGGAGGTGACAGACAACCTGCCAAAAACTGCATTTGTTGCAAGTTAACCATCTGGTTCATGCAGAAGTCCAGGGAGATGATAGCCGGATCAAGGCGATACAATCTATGCTTCCATGAATATGAATAAATGACATTTCATTAACACAAAACCCTGTGCATAAGAAAACAACACCGCTTGAAGTGATAGGCTTCTTTGGGAATAAAGTAAAAAGATGATTGAATAGGCTTAACTAAAGTAAAACACCGGAGGAAAAACAAGAAGGCAGACTGGTAAGGGGTGGGGAATGCAACACCGTCGGGGAAAAATTTATTACAGTTTATAAATTACCTGTGAGGTTGGAGCTCGGGATAGAATGGGCAGGGAGACACTTTATTTGCAAAATCAAACCAAAAGTTCCACATCAACGACCAGGATTCCAATGGCAGTTGACTTTGCTCTGCAACTTTTAATTAGCATTCTTGACACAACTGACCAAAAGAAAATTCGGAAGAACAGACTTTACAAAATAAAACATGATCATTGTCTTCAAATAAGATAGCAAGATAAACAGGTAGCCCAAGTGGAACAAATGTGACACGCATTTATCAATGGCAAAAGAAACAGACGTGAAAAATGCGACATCTGATCTTGAGAAATGAGATATTCCGAAAAGTTCACGTAGCACCCGTTATTCCGCCAAAGGTTTTTTTCCGAAACACCAATCTGGTGTTTCATGTAGACGGGAAATCTTTTATTATCCTTCTCCTGCCCTGATTTGAGCTTCTTAAAGTGCTTCCAAACAAAGAAGGCACCGCGCCAAAATTCAATGCAGGGATGCGCAAATTCAAGTCTGCGAATCTCTTTTTACCATGTCTTCTTAATATGAGTGCGGCATTTTGGGAAGGAATTCGCGAGACGTCGTCATGGCCGAGTGGTTACTGGTTACGTCTCCTTGCTGAGAATCGAAAGGTCCCGGGTTCGATACTTGGTACGCCCAAAAAATTTTCAATTCTATTTTGGATTCAAAACGCATTCTCCAATGCGAAATAGGTTGCATTGCCAAGAACACAACGTTTAATTTTGAGCAGCTGACCCCAATAGTTGTTTTTTGGCCACGCATGCACAATTTGCGATGGCAAGGCTTTTTATTTAGCATTAGTCAAAAAATTTTCAATTCTATTTTGGATTCAAAACGCATTCTCCAATGCAATAGGTTGCATTGCCAAGAACACAACGTTTAATTTTGAGCAGCTGACCCCAATAGTTGTTTTTTGGCCACGCATGCACAATTTGCGATGGCAAGGCTTTTTATTTAGCATTTTGAAATCGTCGTTTGAACAGATTCTTTCCAGATTTCTTTTTGGGTTCAGGCTGGTCCTGATTTGGCTGCAAAAATTTCCATCAGGTCGTGATAAAATCATTTTGAACGACCGACAAACTGTTGAGGGCAAATTCCAAAACGTTCGACTTGTGAATAAACTTCAAAATGTAAAAGGCTAATTCCGCCAAGTGACCCCCAATTCTGTGGTCTGTTGGCAACCTAATCGCCGAGTCAAAATAAACAAATCAGAGCCGTCAAACAACGAAACCTATTCAGACCTAAAAGTTTTCCAAAGTCACACAGCAAATTTTTCAACCGATGCAGGACTTTGCCGAACCAGAACATCGAGAATTCAAGTTGCAAAATGAAAGCGATGAAAATCTGATGAAAGTGCGCAGAACCGCCGAAAATGCAAACCGATGGCGTGCTGCAATTTGTTTAGCCCTGCTCTTGCCCGTTCTCCACCCGCTCTGTTCTCCACTTTTCGGCGCGATGCCTTCTTTGTTTGGACGGACTTTAATATTGGCCTGTTCCAGTGATTATAGGTTCACCTTCCAGACTGGGCCAGTTTTTGGTACCAATTAGGCCCTGATCTGATGATTTTTACGGACTCCCCGATTTTGGAGATTTTCTTTTGGAGGGATGTACGTAAGAGGAAATTTTACAATACCCTTCAAATTTGGCAGATCACCTAACAAATTCTTGAGTTCCTTATACAACCACCCATCAGAATGCACATAAATGTTCCGGGCATCTGGCAGTACCTTGGACTATTCAATAGAAGCAAGAAAATGTGAACGGAGGAAATGTAGAAGGCATGCAAAGGAAATAATGATGACCTTTTTCAATAGACGTGTTGCAGGATCAGGGATTCAGGACCGTTGCAGGATTGGAAGACCCGAGTAATGAGAAACTCATTTACCTCCAATGCAGAGCGTCATCACAATTCTTCATTCCCTCGGAAAACCAAGACACTCATTTCAGGCTTTTGCAGGGGGCTTTTCCCCGAAAAGGATCTGGCATAGCCCAATCGGAGGGAGGAGGATTGGGATCGTACACTTCCAGTAACTGGGGTAGAGCTCCAAGAGGTGGAGGTCCCTGGCAGGATGCCTGAGGGGCGGACACCTCATAAGCTGAAGAAATTGGTAACAGAGGCCTGATTTTCACCTGAGTGAGCCAAAATCAGCAGTCAGTGAGTGTTGTGTGAGTCGCTGGTGGCATTTATTGCCAGGAGCGGCTGTTGCCACCTCTCCCTGGACTCCCTGACGAAAAACATTGAATTTTGACAAGTATAGTCAGGGGCGCAACCAGGATTTTTGTCACGGGGGGGTCAAGCATCCAGATGGACGATCTGGGCGAAGCCCAGACGGGGGGTCTGGGGGGCGGAGCCCCCCAGGAATCGGGGTCTGGGGCGGAGCCCCAGCGGGGTTCCAAGGGGCAGAGCCCCTGGCGGGGGGTGTGGGGGGCGGAGCCCCCCAGAAGCTGAAGAAATTTTGAAATTCCGGGGCTCATTTTGGGGGTAAAATTGTTGTTCCAGATGCCAAATTTTCCAACAGGCTGAACCATTAGCGCATGACAGCGGGGCAAGCGAGTGGTTGGAAGGGCATTTCCAGCTGGTGCTCTTGCCTATTGTCCCTTCCAAATGACATCTCCTGTCGGGGGTCTGGGGGCGGGCTCCCCAGAAGCTGAAGAAATTTTGAAATTTTCTGGTTCATTTGGGAGCAAAATTATTGGTGTTCCAGAGGCCAAATTTCCCAGCAACGCGAGCCAATAGCACATGACAGGGTGGCAAGCGAGTAGGTATAGCTGGTGGAGCATTTTTCTGCTGGAGGCTGGTGCCCACTGTCCCCCAAAAATAACGTCCCTGGTCCACTCTAGAGGATGAAAGCATGAATTGGTAAAGGTGCTGCATTTCGGATGGAGAAAAAACAATGGTGGCAATAGTTGTCAACAGGGTTCCCGTCCTGGAATTTCATTTTTTTCCTGGAATGTCCTGTAATTTGTGTAATTTGTGTCCTGTAATTTGTGTAAATTGTGTCTGTGCTGGAGAGTCCTGGATTTTTTTGAACGAATTTGATGATGAATGTGGCTGGTGGGCATGGCCACATTTTGGAAGAAGAAAAAAATGAAAATGCCAATTGCAGAACCCAAATTTGTCAAAAGGCTCCAGATTTTTCGGGACTCTGTCCCCCAAACCGGCCAAACCCCCTGCCAGGGTCTTTGACTATGGACCCGCTCTCTGGGCTCGCACCACCCAGACCCCCCAAAACTGGGGCTGCCACCCCCGGACCCCCTCACTTGGAACCCAATATCATGGAAAAAAATTCTGATTTCGAGTGGGAACCCTGTATTAAACAAGTTAACACGGCGACAACAACACAGCACTTTCTTTAATCCATTTTCAAAACAGGCGGAATTGGAGGGTTGAATGGATCACCCAGGAAAGAGCAGTCAGTGGTTTTATGATGTGGCAGATGAGGTAAACGTAATTCCATGCAAGTTTATGCTACGATACATTTCTCCATGCGCGGATGGGAAATTGAAGTTTTTTCACGAAGTCTATCGCAAATTTTTTTTTTGTTCAGTCAGGCTAGGGGGGTCCTGACCCCATGGACCCCCCCCTCGTTGCGCCCCTGATAGTCTCCAAAAATGGGTTTTCCTGAAAGAATCATGCAAAACCAAGGATTGTACACAGGTCATCTGCTGCTTCACGTTTCGTTGCTGTAAAAGGCCATCTGAATTGAATGGGTGGTTTTGCCGTGCTCTTTTGTATCTCTCAGGTGCCTCAATGGTCTTTAATGTACACAGGCTACCTCGACTCCAACTACTCCAAGGGACTTTCGAGGGGGAGTCAAACTATGTATTTTTTCCTCTAATTTTCCTGCCACAGACTGAACTTTGCCATTTCTGAAACGGCCTTCAGATTTTCTTGAACCTTCCGAGAGAGCCGATCAATCGAAACTCAGTTGCATCGGTTTTACCACTTTTACAACACAGGCATTTGTGTTTTCTAGCATTTTGCTTTTTCAAAAAAGGGAAAGCTTTCAGAATGCATCCTCTCCCATAATTTTTCATGGAAAACTTTCAAATTTGGTTTGCTGGTTTTCATGAGCAAATGGAAAATGGAGCCCTTTTTGGGTGAAGCTGTTTTTTTGGCCTGTGATCGCACAAATGCAGCTAAATTTTTGGCACAGAGTGAATGGCAATACTTATGCCAGAATAAATTGAAATCCAGGTGTATATCCGCAGATGTTGCTCTATTGTGTGGTAGACAAGGTATTTTTGTCTTCCACAGGTTGAAACGGCTTCATTCTGCAAAATGGTTTAGCAGATGCATTTTTGCTGGAGGCCTTTTACGCATAAACACTGATGCACAGGGTTTAACCCCCCTCCCTTTGTTGTAATCTCAGGTCAACAAAATGGGCCCTTCTCATGAATAACGGTAATGCAGTCAGGTTTTAAAATATCAAAAGGCAATTACTACCCCAATAGGTATTTCTTGAACTACAAACTGAAGCATCAATCAAACGATGGGAAATTTTAATTTTTACAGGATAGATTTTTGGAAAAATAATTTCCATGCAGCATTAGGGAGGGAAATTATTGTACACATCAGCTTCTGGATCCAATGACAACATTTGTAGTGTAGAAAACTCACTCGACGATTAATTCTGCAGTTGAAGACAGCGGAGCTGACGTTTCGGAGGCATCAACGGAGAGCGTGATGCCTCCGAAATGTCAGTTCCGCTGCTTTCAACTGCAGAATAAATCGTCGAGTAGGTTTTCTGACTCAAGTTCGCCAAGTTTCCGCCCTGCTTGTGGAGATCTCTTATTTGTAGAGGTTTTGTTGATGTTCCAAATTGGCCACCGATGAAAACAGCAGGACCATTTCTCAGGATCAATGCAGCAACATGTGAAGGATGGTTGGTTCATGGTTGTGCAGTGGTTCAAGCCGCGGACAACAAAACGAACTTCAGATATCCCACTGTGGAATTTTCCAGTCTTGCGTTGATGAGTGGAAACAGTTTTACTTCTGCTGAATGGCGGCCGCTTAAGATCTCATTGGAGCCACCAAAGGTTGCCACTTCGGCACATCTCGAGCTGGTATCCATACTTTAAAATGCTTGGTGAAATTGCCAACTGACACCAGTAAGCAACCTCACCTAGGACTTCACAGGTACTTGGTCATTTCTCACAAGTGTAAAACCAAATCGAGAACACCCTAACACCGTGAAACTTTCAGCAATTTTTCATCTGTTCCTTCCTATTCGACCTCTACCTCTTATGGAGTCTCTCATAGGGCGTCGGAAGCTCTCGCGTCCAATGGCTCTATTTCGTTTCGGCTCACCCGAAGGTGGCTTGAATGTCGGTTCTTCATAATCCCCGATTGGTCTGTTATCACCTGCATTGTTGAAATTATCACCAGTGCCTCTGAATGGTTCTCTCTCCCTTTTGGCTTGATCTGGGACTCGTTTGCCAGGAAACGTATTTCCAACACTGCCCCCTCTCATGATTTTCGGCCGAGGATGGTGGTTTGGGGGAATATGACTGTTCCAGTCTGCTTCCTCGTCGACAAGATCCAGCAAGCCTTAAAATCAAAGAAACGAAATGGTTTTGCGTAAGGGAAGCAAATGATAATGGGAGATCAAATCGATGGTAACATTACAAAATCGTAAAGAGTTTTTTCCCAACTATACAGGAGAGCAAAAAACGAAACCAGAATTCAATGCTGTTGATATGTTCAAATCGGGACCCCAAATCTGCAGAACTCCTCAACAAGTGTTTTCTGAGATATAATTGTTAAATATGTCGCAGAACACATATTTAGCAACAATTCTACCTATTTTGCTGACATACGACATTTCTGTAGTTACGATTTTGTGATATGTTACCGACGAAAATTTTAATCTGAAAAATAAAAGTAATTAATCAGAAAAAAAACGAAAACAATTCACACAGTAAATAATTGTTGCAACGGATGAAAAGTGTAGATTTGCTTATTGATTGAGAGAATTTTTTCATCTCCATTTGCATGTCTGATATTATTTTGAAGATGTCCCATCTGCACTGCCAAACAACAGTATCTTACAGTAGCTCATTCGTCAGAGGATGGTGGCATTCTCAAGGCATTAATTGAGTGAATGTTGATCAGCGAGAAGATATTTTGAGCAAATTGGAAGGTCGGATTTTCCCGATTGGCCTGAAAACCTGATTTTTTTCTGTTAACCTTTTGAGCTCATTGCTGCTTTTAACAATTTTACTTCAGCACAGGGGCACATTTCGAATGACGGCTCCATGCAATTTCAATATACGAAAAAAAACATTTGTTGTTGCATAGGGACCAAACAAGTGCTTGAGACTTCAATAACCACTGGCTCACAGGGTGTGGGTGGTTGAAGAAACCAAGCTTCGCATCTTACTTGCTTTGTGGCTGACTTTCATGGTTTAAAGAGTGTTGAACAATAGCACTGAAGGCCAAAACTGCAAACGAAGGGTGATGAACATCACAGGTCCAAAGTCCGCGCTGCGTTGATGGTGCATTGTGATTATGCTTCATTGTGATTATGCTTCATTTTAAAGAATGTTTTTGAAAATGCAAAAGAGAAAGAGAAGATCAATTTTCTAACTTGGAATTTTGGGTCCCAGTGAAGGGCGAAGATTCTCGGGAATGTTCAGATTTCTTTTCATGCCTGGCGGCCTGTCGGGTCGCTGTTGTTGTTGCTGCCGGTTGCTGTGGCTGTGATCAACAATTGGCTTCTCAGGTTCAACTGGGGAAATATAACAAGATGCAAGAAAAAATCAAAAAGTGCTGAGTGCTAGTTTGAATGGCACAACTTCAATTATTGTGGATGGCCATTTCAACAGCAAACTCGAAGGGAAAAGAAGCAACTAAGTTCTTCCCCATCGACTCATGTTCATTGTTGAAAGATAAAAAGATAATTTCACCAAATGCTTGATTATTGTCTATTTCAATATTTTTTAAGGTAGGTTGCATGAAAATTTGCAACATTTTATCATGAACTCCATTCACAGTTGAAGTTGCCGAATGTTCCAGAGAATCAAGAGGTCAGAAACTGGGTGTCCATCTCGCTACATCTTCTCGGTGATGGACATGCACCGAAGATCGCAAAGTACCTACCCGTGGTGCCAGACCCTCACTCAAAAAATGTGCCAGAAGTTGGTGGAGAGCATGTGTCACATGAAAAATGGTCGAGATACAAACGGCAGACTGCTGACCGGCATTCAAATACGTGGCGATTGTGGACCATGGGACATGTAATTGATGTTTTATGAGAGGGAATGATCAGTCAACTTTACAATTTTCACAGCTGGCTGGTTAAAATATGAAAAAATTATCCCCCTAAATACTTTTTTCGCATATGTCATCCAAGCAAAACCAATCAGTGGGAGAGGCCACAAATTAATTATTCAAAAACAACCTTTGACATCCAAGCGACTACTTTCATTCCATTGAGCTTGGAAATTCTTCGGAATGGGCTTTGCATATGGCATCTAAAAAAGGAGAAGATATACGTATAGATGAAGGCAAACTAACAAAACCGATTCATTGGCAATTTCAGGCAATTTGCTGATATCATATTTTGTGATCTGAAACTATATCCAGCTCTTACCACGGAAGTCAAGACGATATCGGAAATTGTAGAGCCGAATAAACTGACGACATCCACGGTTTGAGCTAGAAAAAGTTTTAAGTAAGAAAATACGACAAAACAGCAATTTTTAATTTTTGCATCTGCCAAAGACATTTGAGCTACCCTGTATATGCACATGAAGTTCTGATAAAGTGTTTACATCCGTGGTTGGAGCTAGAAAAGGTTTCAGATCACAAACTATGATAAAACAGCAAATTTTCATTTTTGCTGTGGGAAAAGACTTTGGGCTACCCTGTATAATTATTCAATTTTAAAATACCAAAAGGTCAACTGAAATTTTAAACAGAATTGCTTGTACAAACACACCGAGAAGGCTAGAATTTTATCGTGGCTACAAGAATCAGTATTTTCAGTTGTGTCGAGAATTTCAACCCTCAATGTACATAAAGAATATGGCAAATCATGACAACTGGTGGGAAGTTTGATGAAAAATTTGCAATTGTTACTAATGCTTACAAATCGAAAAATTTGCATGCCAACTGCAAAGCACTGAAAATTTCCAAAAAATATTCACCAAAACATTTTTAGACCAATTGGAGTTGATCGAACCAAAGACAAATCCATGACTTGATTTGTGCATATTTTCACATTTCTGAGACTGAATCCTGATTTCTCGGAGTTGTGCAATGCAGACAACTCCCCACGAGGAAATGCTGGACGATTGAGCAAGCACTACAGATAAGTGGCCTCTTGGATGAGATTGTCAGGAGTGGTCAAGGATCCCTCATTTTTTCAGGCGAGTTTGAATTTTTTTGATTTGAAAATTTTCTATGCGCACTCAGATTTCCTCAAGAATGCACAATTGAGACCATTGGCCTCATTTGTGGCCCTTTTTGAGCTTTGGAGCTGCGAAAGAAGAAGGGGAATTCAGAATCATGATAAGACAGTAGTTCAAAAACAATAGGATGGAAGAATAACTCGGAACCTTTTTCGGCACTTTGGCCTCCAATACTTGTGCAGTGGGGTCGAAATCCAGTCCTGGAATAACCTGCTCAGAGCGAGCAGAATCTGCCTTTGGTGCTGGAGTTTCTGAAGGATTCGCCTGCGGCTGTTCAACCTGAATTGCATTTGCATCTACCTTGTCTTCTGGGCCCATTCCTGGAATTGCTTCATCTGGAATGGTGAGACGATGAGAAAAGATGCTGTTAAGTTTTTGGACCTTAAAAAACCGGAAAGTGGAAATTCAGAGCAAAAAATTGCTTGCTGGGGTCTTGCAGCAAATGGCGCTTCTCTTTTAAAAGAAAAAACAAATGCAGTGCGATAATAAAGAAGAACAATCATCACCAAGAATCAATCAGGAAGCATCATTTGCTCAAAACGGAACAAAAGCTGTCAGTAGCGAGTTTCCACGAAATGATCAAAACGTCTAGCATAAGAAACATCAACAGAAAAAATTCAAACAGCGGCCATTTATTCAAATCCAAAAATTGTTCAGTAAAAAATGCCGAGCTGACCATTTTCACCATATCATAACTTGAGAGAATAACAAAGCGACCGCAAGTGATGCTCGCAAAACAGAGCATCTGGCACAAAAATGACATGTAACACAAAATTGAGCAGCGATTATTAATCGGCACAAAAAAATAGCTCAACGGGGAAACAAGAAATAAGAATGAAATTGACATTTTCTGTGTCTCTCTCTCTCATTTGAAAAAACAATATTACCATCGTCTTCAATTCCCATCATTCCTGGAAGTATGTTCAGGTTATACCTATCCTTCATCTTATCACCAGGCCTATTTCTAGTCCAAAATTTGCTAGTGTGGTCGTTTGACCCAGAGGAGAGGATATGCCCAAATGGATGCCAAGCTAATGTCCAAACAATGCTGTCGTGTGCAGTCTCCATGCAGCCGATTTCCTTGCTTGCGCTGAAAAAAGAAGAAAAACATCGAAGTGTCACATGGAAAATCTATTAAAAGACTGTACTCAAGAGTCAACAAGTGGCCATTCTTTCCAGGCCAAAGCTATACTCGTAAATAAGACGGTAGAAAGATGCAAAATATCAAATATGATGAGCAACAGGAGCCAGATTCTCATCAATAAACAACAAAAAATGCAATGGTTATGCTATTAGGCAATGGCTGGGAGGTAATCGCCCTGGTCACAATGTCAGCTGTAAGCACAATGCTGTGAAAACATTTCCCAAGAAAATGAGAAAACTTTAGATTTGGTGAGAATACTGGAAATTCGACCAACCAATGAGAAAAGCGTGTGGACAGATGACAAGTGGGGGAGATGATCCAGTGCGAGGAAAATAAACGCTGAGTGGAAGAAGTTTAGGCATTTTCTTGGAATTAGATTCATAAGTTTGCTTGCACTTGATTATCACTCAGCCATATTGTTTGGGGATGTAACTAATATGCATTTTCTTAAAACCATACCCGACATGCCAAAACATCACGGCACCATCAGATCCACCACTAGAGAAGAGACCTTCGTGATAAGGATGCCAAGCAATGCTACTTGCTTCTTTCTTGTGGCCCTTGAATGTCTGAAGGTCTTGACCAAGATTGCGAATGTCGAATAGCTTCAAAAGGTGATCACGAGAGGCACTGAGCAGCCAGTTGCCGTTTGCATTCCACCTGATGTCCATGACTGTACTTTTGTGCGCATGTCTAATGATAAAGGATATAAAATACAAGGCATGCATGTCTGCATTCAGCTTAAAATTAAAATAATCAGCATCTGATCATCGGCGATCAGTCTGTATTAAACCAATTCGCCATTTGGTTTTGATTTAATTCGAGCAAAGCTAACTGAATATGACCCTTCACAAACACTCTCTATCTGTGGCTCCCTTTTGGGTTTTGAGCTCAAATCATAAACGACCAATAACTTATTCATCTGATTGCTCTGCAACCATGCTTTGTTGACAAAGAGAATACAGAAATTCCCAATGAGAAACCAGAAAAGATCACAGTGTTTATGGGGGGGGTGCATAAACACGTAATCGACGTGAGAAAGTCACAGCCAAATCTATCGGTAAAGCAAAAGTTTGAAATTTTTACTGTGTAAACTTGATGGCTCAATGTGCATGATGCACACATGGAAAACACAAAACCTGTCAAATTTATCACATTAGCGAACATCCTATTTGCTTACCTTACATATCTCCTTATCCTGCTTAAGTTGTGAAACTAAAAAAAAAAAAAAAAACGATAGCAAACAAGAGTTATTTTTATTTCATTGCGATTAGATTGAAGCCATTTTAAAGTATTTCAAAAGTTGCAACAGAGAAGATAATTATGGCACTATGATTCTGAAATGTCAATTTGCAGAACAGATCTGTGATTATGTGGCAATGTTGAGAAAGACAATAATCCAAGAACAAGATGCTAACATTGTTGCAAGAGAAGTTCCTGATTTTGGATCCCAGATCTTCAAGGGTTGTTGGTTATCCTTACTTCCTGATGCAATCAAACCTTTTTGAGGATGCCAGTCAATGCATTTGACATCGGCTCCATGACCTTTTTGGGGAAATAGGTAAGAACATTGTGATAACTCAATGACATGCAAGATTCATTTAATGCTAAACAATTTTTTTCTGCAAACAGCAATTTTCATAATTCGATTACTTGTTCGCAATTCCCAGGACATCGAAACACAGCCATGGGTGGCATAATGACCCAGCAAGGAATCCTCATGATTTCTCAGGGTCCAGTGTCAGGACCTGCTCTCTCCAAATTTTATTCCTTGTGGATTCAAACCATCCACAATCATGTGGCCTTTAGGCTTCTGCCAGCAACTGGCACAAGAGATGGGCTAGTCAACCGCCATTAGACTGATCTTGTCATATCATGCAGAGCACGCAGCACACCTGGAGTATTGCGTCTGATCCCAATGGGAACAGTATATTCCCCATATGCCGTAGGTTCCTCCAGTATGTGCTTGGATGGAAAAAACTACAGAAGTTTCTCCTGGACAACTTTTGCACTAATTTTTTTTTTCTATTTATTCTTAACTAAATTTATCATAGCACAAATATTTATTTATATAGCACAAATATTTTATTTATTTATATTTGGTACATGTTGTGCAAGAAAGGCAGTAATTTCTGCCAAGTGAAATTCAACAAACCAGACAAGAATGCACACTCAACAACAACCAAAATATCACTGAAGAAATTAACAAATAAAATATTCAAATGGTGATGGGATGAATCCAGATTTTCAAATGATAAAAGTATGTCTTCATTCACATACAGTATACCAATATTTCAGGAAGGAACGGAGGGTCCAAAAAAGGGCCCATAAAACGTAAACAATTATGTGCAGAATGGTTCTGAAACTTGCAGAAGGGTTAGTTATTCTTGAGGAGGAAGGTGGCAGAAGTGTCGAGCACCGTCCTCCTCAAGAAGAAGAAAATAATACAAAGGGCCAAAAAATTATTTGTTTTTTCGAGTAATCAGCTATACTGTTCGAACATGTTTCACTCCTGTACTTCAGCAGTTCAAGTTTACTTTCAGTGTAATTCATAAATTTAACCATAAATTTCACTGGGAGCTTATTTTCTTCTCTTTATCTGGTCCCAAAATATTTGTCTTATCATTTGATGAGTTTAAAAATAACAGACATTTGTCTTTTAGTGCCAAATGCAAAATATGAGTGAAGCATAAATAATGTGTTAGATTTGTTTGCCCACAACTTTACAACATTACAACAACTTTACAACATTACTTGCATGCAAATGACAACTGTGAATCTAAAAAAATCATCTATCGTTTTAATGGTCCACGGTGCATAGAAAATAGAAGCCTTCATTCACACTGACTGGAAAATTGGACCTGATTTAAACAGTGTGAGTGGACCGATGCAAAATGAAATTGAAAAAGTGCACAGTCATGGCTTTGCAGCAGTCTGCATGTTAGAATGCACCTCCAAGTCAGACCTGGGAACAATTTATTTTGAAATCGTGCTATGTGTGATCTGAGCTTGGCCAAAAATGATCTCCCAATTTATTGTGCGAGTAAAGCCAGATAATAAAATAGTAGTTAATTTTTTGACCGATTCATATCAAAATCAGAAGGCATGAATGAAGCCTAAATCTACTAATTCTCAGCAGAGCGATTTTTTAAAAATAATTGTGGTTGGCGGTGGATTTGTCAGTGTATGAAGCCATTGCTTGCCTGTCTCAACCCTCAGTGACAAGAGAAGCAGTTTAGCCATATTTTGACCATCGCATGCGTGCGAAAAATTCGGTAATGCCGAAAATCGAGCGCTATCGACGATGTCCTTGGTACAAATGCCAACCCACTACGCAAAAAAGTCATTATTCAAATATTGTTGGTAAAATGTGCCCTTAAATTTGGCATTCAAAAATCATCACAAAAGCCAACTGGAAGTGTACAATGTGATGCCAAGGAATGCTGACAAAGAGGTCTTTCGATATACCACTGCCGCCAAAATTCATTGAGGGAAACATTCCATAATGGCTAGTGGCATGCTGGCAACAAAAATCTAATAAGATCTAAACTAAGCAGACATACACAGTGATATCTCCAATCTCATTTCAGAGAACGAAAATGCAACCTGACTCATATTTCTCTGGGAGAACCAAATCCTGTAAACGGTTTTTGATTGGGCACCCACTGTTCTGTGCTTTGGCTGCGCCAATTCATCAAACGGAACGAGAAAAACAAAAAGAAAAGTGACACTACGCAATGCTTTAGTCAGCCATTTTGGTCGGGGCATTGGCCAGATGAGAAATGCAGAAAATTGCAATTTCCTGGGATTGGACAACACTCGATGGAGAACAATACCCAACTTCCTGGATTCCTCATAAAAACCGCAGGAATGTTTTTCCAAGGAATTTTGGCAAGGAGAACACTTATTTTCCAGTTCATTGTGATCATGCTGTGGGTCAAAATCAGGTGACTCCTGCAGGTTCAAAACATTCATGCCCAGTATTTCCCACAAGAATCAAATTGATCTTGGATCAAACTATGATCCTCCCGGGTTAAGCAATCATAAAACTCCATTTCTGATCCAACAAAGAGTTGGATACAGGATAAAATCTTGATCTTGTTGGAAAAACTAGGCATCAGGCTGTTTCATATGGAAAAAACCTCGTGTTGCAGTGGAAGCAGCATCGGCCTGCTCGTCACAAGATCGTGTGTAAACTGTCGTCTCACGAGTGTGGAGAATCAGGAACTTCTCGAGGTGATTCCGAGCAAAAAAGAAATTCCGTAGCTTCTCCGTTGCAGAAGCACCGCACCCTGACTTCAATCAGTTGCACTTCTCGCAATTTGGTAGGTTGATGGCCAATGACCATGGCACATCCAATGATCATGGCTCGGAACAACATTTGCCATGAAATAAACAACGCAATTTTCATGAATTTTTTATTTCATGAAATTAAATAAATTTTAATTTCATTAATTTTTTTAATTTTCATCAAATTCATTAATTTGAATGAAGAGGACTCCGGCACAAATCATCACAGTTTAGAAGAACTTTCAATGTGAAGAATAAGAACCTGGACAGCACGGCATCATTCAAGAATGTAATGGTGCACATAACTGCCAAAAAACCACTGCACAAGGTTAAGCTGAGCTCCTGCTGCCACATAAAATGGCAAGTCACACTGCCGGGCAAAATAATCAGTTTTTGCCCTTGCCCAAAAACCGATCCGTATCCCGGCAAAATTGGCCATTTTTATTTTACAAAATCAACATCTTTGACCGTCATGATGTAATCCAACTAAATTAAAAAAATCCAACCGGAAGTACCAGCATCGCACATTTCAAAATCCCATTCCAACATTTTGGAATTTCACTCAGCCAGAACAATTTAAAACACATGATTCTGACTGGCGAGTACGAGTATGCTACCCAAAGCTGTCCCAGCATCAAATTCATGCTCCTGAAGGAACGTGTAGAACATCTAGAATAAGCAAACCAGAAGCCCATAAAATTTCCTTTCAAGCAACACCACTCCCATCAAAATCGGACAGCATAATTTCAAAGTAATGCAACATGGGGAAAAGATCGGCCAACTTTGAAGACCAGTGCCTCGAAAACAAATCCCATGCAAATAAAATAAAATCCGTTTTCTTCCTGTCTGCTTCTGAAATCCAGATCTGGTATTGTCCTGAGGCTCTGAGACAACCTCATCCCCACCGAATCAGCAGCCAAAGCAGAGCATACATTTTACAGCTGGACGTGAACACTTCGGAGAAAATTTGATTTGGTATGAAACGGAAAGACAGATTGTTGCGAGCAATTGAAGCCGCTGGGCAATGAATGCTAGCAGTTGAAAATCGGTAGTCGATTTTGGTCATTTGTGTCAATACAAGGAAAAAAACTACTGGATGTTTTGGAACTACTTTCTGCTGACGTTCGTCGTCAATCGGCACTATCGAAGATAGCTGGATTGGATTCTGGGCCAAGGACAAAGTCTGGCAAAGGTCACCTGGTGGCTGGTGGCGACAGGAGGTTAAAGGTGACAGCACCAATCTGATGCAGCTCAACAAACACAACAGGAGGAAGCGAATTCCACTCCTTGGTCGCCCTTCTAATGAATGAATACAAACCAATATCCTTTTTTGATTTACTCGCTGTAACCTTAAAGTCGTGATCATCTTTGCCAAAGCAGGTCGGAGGAAACAGGAATTCCTCAGTCAGACTATCCACCAAAAATGTTTCGGGCCAGAAAAAAAATGCAAGCCAGCGTAGCTACTTTCCTACGATTGGCTAATGAGTTCCAGCCCAATTGGTCAAGCATTTCTGAAACATTATCAAGGTGATATCTGCAAGTCACAAACCGTGCTGCCTTCCTCTCAATTCCCTCCAACAGCATAACTTGTGAGTTGTGATAAGGATCCTACACGAGTGAAGCATATGCCAGCAGATACCGAACCAAACAAGACGATACAACGCACAAAAACGGCGCACAATTTGCAAAGTCAAGAACATGGGAGATATGCTTTCCCCATCTCAAAGTGCTGGTCAAAGTAACACCTAAGTACATGGACACTAATTAGAGGAAAATTTGAACCAAGGCACTTAGACCTTTGAAATTTGCAGGGATATGTGCTTAGGCAACCGAAATATGTTTGCTAGTCATGGTTTGTTTTGACATGTCTCATGCTTCTCCTGAAAATTAACATTCAGCAGTTTTTCAGTGCCAATGGAGAAATTATTTTTGGAGAACAATTACAAAGCAAAATGAAAGCGCCTTTTGCCTTTGCACACGCAATTACAAAAGTCCAATAAAGAAATTTACAGAGCAGGCAGCAGGATTTTGTTCGTTCCATTTGGATGGTCTTGGTAAGCCTTTTAAGACAGGCAGCCCAAAAATGGCAATTTTCAAGACTTTGATGAAAAAACAACTGACAGAAAATCAGAGGAAGTTGGCTGAAATCCAACTCTCTGATCTTGTTTAGCAATAAACTGCACATTGGGGTTCCAATTTTCAGCGTTTGTGTTGAAACTCGACTATGAAAATCCAATTTTGTGCTGAAACCAACGGTGACATCGACAACTTTCTTTTATCGATAGTTGATTAGCAAAATGCACAGGTACATATTCCTGTGCATTTTTTATCTTTCCCTCAAAACTCCTCCACAGGTTGAAACAAAGTTTAAGGAAAAAATCGCGCAGCTATTAAAAATGCATATCAGAACTCCGATATTTTGTCAATTTCGTTCCCAAAACGATTTTCGGGTATTACCCGCAAGTGGTTTGGGATCATTGTACACTTACGTATGTGATTGCCGGTTTCTAGCTTCCCAACACAAAAAATCTCACTAAAATCCATCACCTGGTTCAAGAGAAATCTCTTTTTGTGGGAAATGGGCTGCGACCCTCCATTCACTCTCGTTGTCTTTTCGGCACTGCATGCTCCCTCACAGACCAGTTGGAGCATCATCATGCATTGGTCCAATTCAAAGAGACATGGCTGCCAGGGGCAGAAGCATGATGGCAATTGCAGGGTTGAATAAACAAATTTCACATAGTCATGGATAAGTACAGTTACTGCCACAGCCATTCAGGAAGATCCGAGTCATTGACAGCGGCAAGGGACTGAAAGGAGAGAGCCAAGCCATGGGATATTCTGAGGATGGATGTGTGAAGCAGACTTTGGATGAACACATGTTAGGAATTCAAAATCAAGTCATTGGTGCATATTTTCCAAAAAGATGGGCTGAGGATTGCAAAAAATTTGCATTTCGACGAATTTGCACAAAATTGCCTAACAGGTAAAAGGAAGAGTTGACAACCTGCTTGTAAACCTATGCCTGTCTGTTGGCCTGCAGCCCATCTTGATCTGACAATGGAGTCTACAAGGGGCAAATGGTGTGGAATCCATCACCTTGGACACTTTGCTTGAATCTCATCAACGGTCCCACTTTCTCAACCACTCTCGCATGATTCATGCATCACCATGACTTAACAGGTTAATGTCCCACCTAGAAACTATTTTCTATTAAAATTGAAAATCTCTGAAACTGCTTGATCCAAAAACTGAAATTCTTCAAATTTCAGGAGAAAAAGAGTGCAGGTTGATTAATTTCCCTCATGACCATGTTGCGGAACGGTACGCGCATGGGTCAGTAATCATGAGATGCATCAGATAAGCGCAACGATGCTTCAATGGTTCACTGAACCAGTTTTGACGATGCATGGTGATGACCTTCACTCTGTCACAAAAAGCCTATTTTTGCACTATTTGAATTGTGTTTCAATTTTAACCAAAGGCAGCATCTATCACCAAGTCCAGGATGTTGCACATGGTGCTCTGCTTGCCACTGCATAAGGACCAGATACAAGACATGTGTTGCATGGCTTCCAGGCCCAAAGCACCACATTGGGCACTCGTGGCATTGGTAACTTTCTGTTTCAGCAACTCATTCCTACTTACTACGACTATTAAATAACCACTTTAGCCAGGTTTTCGCACCCTCTTCACATTTTGATATCTTGCCACTACCTGAGGGTGCCAAAGAGTCGATGGAGTTACTTCAAAGTGAAGACAGAATTGCAAAATGGATAAAGCTCATGCCTGGCTCAGGTGCTTTAACATCTGATGGCTTTTCACTTCATTTCACTAAAAAGTGTTTCCGAAAGTGTTTTCAGATTCCCAATGATAATGATGAAAAATCTCTTCTCCTTGGAAAGCTGCCAGGACACATGCTTTTGTGTGCCTTATTCCAAAGAACGAGGACTGCAAGCCTCTAAAGTCTTGCAGGCCCATCAGTCCGAAAAGCCCATATTGCCAGGTTTTGGAGCATGTTTTGTTCCTTTTTTGGAATTGTATGACATTCTCGATTCCACTCAGCATGGCTCCGACATGGGTTCTTTATTGAGACACAACTAGTCGACTTCAAACAGCTTGTTTCCAATGTCCTAGACACTTCTTGCCAGCTAGATGCAGATTTTTTTGATTTTGAGAAGGCCTTCATCTGGTTCCCCAAACGGCCCGAGTAAAAAAACTGGAGAAACTTGCCCTGGCGCTCAATTGGATAGCAGCAGCCTTTCTTCTCTTACTTTTCCTTTCTTCTCTTACCTTCGCAGCAAGTACATATGACAAGGCCTCCTCACTTTTCAGGCAGAAACTTCTGGTGTCCCACAAGGTAGTGTGCTGGCCCCTCAACGTTTTTGTGGTATTCCTTCTGCTGTTAGTTGTCATATGCATCTGTTTGCAGATGACTGAACTGGCTACTGCAGACCATGTGAAATACTAAGGAGTCACCCTGATCAAAAACATGAACTGGGAAGAACACAAATTAAGGTAGTCCGCAAGGCCAATTCATCCCTTTTCTGTATTCCATGCACCACTCTAGCCAACTAAGGAAAAAGTATATTTTGCATTCGTACGTTTCTTGTGGTGAGAATATCTTCATCTGTCTCGGACCCTTTCCGTGTGAATTTAATTGAAAAATTGTAGAAAATCCGAATAAAGACTGCAAGCTTTTGTCTGGTAGACATGCACTATTGGAGAGTGTCTCATCATGGAAATCCTTGAGTGGAATTCCCTGACTTCACGCAAAAAATTCAAGACTGAGTGGTTTATTTCTTGGGTGAAAAAACATTGGTGGTTGGTAAAATGTAAAAGAGCTCCTGCAAGCTACTTGGGTAGACATGCCGCATATCCGTGATTTTGAGCTCCAAGCTCCTGCAAGGATGTTGGAAAATGTTCATTTGTCACTGGAACTGTCAAAGAGTGGAATATACTACATCCAAGTGTCCTTTGGAATGGCGAGTACATTAAAGTGGCAAATTTTAAAAGCAATGAAGGGTTATGGTTGACCGAACAACATTGGATATTAACTGTCTTTAATATGTCGATTTTTAAGTTCTGATTTATGCAACCCATCGATGCCATCTGCGGGAAATGCATCCGTATTTATCCCTCATTGTCGTGCTGATTTGCGCCAAGGCTAAGCCCATGCACATTAATGTCAAATTTAATTCATAAATTTTCTGCTGCACGTCACTTGCTGGTCTGTGTTTGGCAAAGCAGAATGCTAACAGTGGTTTAGTGACCAATTGTGGTGCCAAAATGCATTTCATTTTCAACAGAGGTTTTATGTAAAAGGGCGCCATTACAGAAGCGCTGTGATTTGGTTTTGTCTAAAATCCATCACTGGTTCATTCTCCTTCGATGCCCAATATTTTGTCACTTGATGTGAATATGTATCATGCTCCCTCTCCTGGTCCCCAGCACCTAGACGCACACACTGACAAAACAAAACAGATCTGTCCTCTCATTCCTGTCTGGCATTTCAAATGTCTAGCATTTCCACCTGATGTCTGTCCAACAGCTCTAAACCAGAATGTGATCTGGCTGCGTGTTCAAATGCCTCCATTTATCTGCTCACCCACATAACTCACACACAACACCAATCAATCACTTGAGATAACCGCGACAGGGGCGTCGTTTCAGGTTGTCTCATGGGGCAATCTTCAAAGAAGGCACTGGGCACCGGGGGGTCTGAGGGTGGAACCCCCCGCTAAATGGGGTCTGGGGAGGAGGCCTTGTGCCGTGTGGCCAGCAGGGAAGGGGCAGAGCCCCTGGCAGGAGGTCTGAGAGGTGAAGACCCCAAAAGCTGCAGAAATTTTGAAATTTAGGGTCTATTTTGAGTTCAATATTCGTGCGCTTGAGGTCCAGAGTAAATTTCTCACCAGTTCAAGCTAAAAGTCACATGCTGGGGGAGCAAGCGAGATACTGGGGGACATTCTCATCAGGGAACAGTCGCCCCTTCCACCCAAAATGATGCCCTTTCGATATCTCAACACCGGAAATAACTCAATTTTTAGATCTGTCAAAAATATTTTGAATTCAATGGGAATAATGCTGATAGGAACATCTATTCGGAATATCTCACTGGAATATCACCTGACTAGGAAACACCCGCAGGAAAACATCCAACTGGAATAACATTCCGCTCGATCGAGAATAATGTCTGTCCGGAACAACATCCAACAGGAATAACATTTAACCGGAACAACATCAACTGAAATAACACGTGTAACTGCAATGAAATTTAATTTTGCAGGTTTGCAGAAACTATATTCCAGTTAGATTTATTCCGGTTTGATATCACTGGTGTTCCCATTAGATGTTATTCCGTTTAGACATTTTACCGGTTATAAACCGGTTGGATGTTATTCCAATTAGACATAATATTCCGAAGAGATGTCATTGCTTGTTTCACCTTAAACTGAATGCCGATTGCAGATGATACGGATAAACTATTTATGTTAAATACTCGTATTTTTTCATGAAAAAAATTACAGAATATGGTGATTTCACCGGCCCCTCACCACCAGGAACTGAAGTGCAACACGTGATCGGTAGATCAAATTGATTGGAAACAGTTGCCTGGCTTTCATTTTCACAAAATGTAATTACTCGCACATGCTATGCACAGTCACAGAAACAGTAATGACTCCCAAACAGAGTTTAATTGGCTGTCAGATTTTTCAAAGGCCTTGGAAAAGCCAGCAAATATGAAAAAAATTTAAATTGTTATTTAGAACATGTCTGAGACCATGTTAATCCGTTCTGAATGACGCCTAATTGTGCCTTAAAGTGTGCCGGAGCCCACCGGAGCTGAGTTCCGGCCGTCCCTGCTGCCGCAAGAGCTGAACTCCGGCAGCCCTTTTCATCCGACATCACTGAAACGCCGGCGCTGAGCTCTGTCCCTTCTTTACACAATTAACGCACATCCTTTCCAAGTGTCAAAGCCATTTTTTAAGATGTCCGTCAATTCCATGCCTGCTCTTTGGCGATGTCATAACCACCCACCAGGACGTTTCCCATTGGAACCCCACCGGGCCTCAAACCCAGACCCCCGACTGGGCTGAGCCCAGATGCTTCCCTTAAAAATGCCCCCTGCGAAATTCTGGAATGATACTGCTGGTCGTTAGTCCTATTTTCGAATGCTTGGTCCCTTTTCCGAAAAGGGAGCTCCGGCCCTTTTTATTTTCAACTTTTAGCTCTGGCTACCGGCATCAGGTTTCGGAAAATTAAGTCCATCTTCGGGTATTCTCTACATTTCACACTTATTCTCCAGAAGAAAAGATACAGCAAGGAGACACAAACCTCAATAATTTTCCTCTGAATTCCAGGTGGCATTGAGATAAAATTCTTTCTAAAAGAATGCAACCCGTGTGGCATGAAAGCAAATGAATTTTGCACATCGATGTAGGGGCTCACTTCACTCTGTCAGGGAGTCATTATTGTTTCTGCAACTGTACAGTGCATTCCTTTCAAATTGTCATGGACACAATGGCTTGCCTGTGATTAGTTCTATTCTGATTGTTGAATGCCTGAGTTCGGCATTCAACAATCGAAATATGCGAAATTCTCGTAATTTCGGTCTTCTGTTAATGCCAAGTCATTGACAACAGGCAGGCAAATCGACCGATGTCTTTCGCCGCTCAAGCACAAAAACCACAACTTTGATAAGCACACTTACCTGTTTTTTTGGGAGGAAAAAATGCATGCAATGAAAAATTTTCCACTGAAAAACCACAGTACAGTAAAATTAACCCATCGATGCAACTGGAAGTTCCGCAAACTCACCTCTGAGAACCCTCTCTTCAAAGTAAGTGTTAAAATCCCAGACTCGGACAGTCCCATCATCCGAACATGTGGCGAATTTCTGGTCAGTGGGGCTAAAACTGTTCAAAAAGTCAGGGGAATAAGAGTAAAAAAATTTACGCTGAAAACAAAAATGAATTTTAAATCACCCACAAGACCAAAAATGGAGAGAATGACCAGTCACATCACATGGACCCCACCATTACTCAGCCAACTATAGAAAGCACTTGAAGATATTGCCGAGGACAATTGGAAAGAACTGTGATTAACAGTGGTGTGAACAAGAACTCAACATGAAATTAAAAGAAAAAAATGTGGTACAGGAAAATTTTTTGACCATCCAATGATTTCTTTTATTTAATTTTTTTTTGGAAATAATAATTGCATGACGCTATACCCACGTGATCATGGTGGATACTGGTTGATCTCATGACTGAGGCATATTTACAACACCCACATTTTTACAAGATATTGTATCTTCTCGTTTGAGAAAAATATCTCCACAGAACAAGCTTGTCGACATTCAGGAGAAGGGCTTGTACCCGGGAGGTTTTTTCTCAAACAGAAAAAATTCTTGTAAAAAGGGGTTTGGAAAATCCCGAAAAATTTCC
>JASGXE010005270.1:0-32490 GCA_030068105.1 Sinentomon sp. SZTP_YWyxl
ATCACGCATGCAATTAAAAAACGAAATGCAAAGAAGGAATATTTTTGCGGAATTCCAGGGAAAATGTTAATTATTAATTAATTTTCTGGTTGATGGTATTCGTGTGTAAAATTCGCGCAGATGATCCGATTTTCGGTCACAAGATGATTGGCAAACACTCTCCATGAGCGAAGAGGATAAAATTGGCTTGCTGAACAGAAACAATTCCACATAACTGGCAGAAAATGGATTTTTGCAACGGAATGAGAAGAATGTCAGAAAACGTGGAATGACCAACCATTGGATAAAGGTTGAACATATGGTACCACCCAGAGATGATGTGATGTGGACTGTGGAGATTGCTGACCTGGCCACAAACAATGTCCTTCTCTGCCGAAATGGCTGACCTTGCTGCAAAACGATGTCCTTGACTGCCGAAATAGGTACAACCAGTTCTGGTTGACTCACTTTTCGATTGCAACGTGAGAGACGTGAATGAAAATATTTTACGAAATTGTGAATTTGTGAAGAGTGGATCTTTCCCTTCGGACACTTCGGCCTGTTGTTTTCCATTCTTATCTTTTTTCGTCAAACATCCAAATGTGAAAGGTTTTTGGCAACGCTGTTTAGATAGTGGACGATCTTACACTGTTGAGTCGTCTCACATTAACATATTGCAACACAGGCTAGTTAGTTAAGATAAATTCTGGCCGTCAAAAGGAGTATTTTGATTGGTATTTTTGCTCTCACAATTATTTGCATGGATAAATTGGGACATTTGCTATCTTTCCCATTTCAGACTAAAATCTGGAGCCCCACTGCTCTGTGCAGTCATCCCAGCTCTCCCGAACCCCGATCCCAGTTGGGTATGGGAACACCACCATCCCAAATTCAAATGGTCATCAAATCACCGTCTTCAGCATCATCAGCTGAGATGTCAATGGAAATCGAACGAAAGCCAGAGATCGAAAAAGAAGAAATCAACAGTTCTGCAATTGCGAATGTTTCTGCAGTCAACGCAAGTGAAGAACAAGTGAAGATGGAAATCTCGGAAGACAACGATAAGCCAACAACGAAGGCCAACAACGAGTCTGTTTTGAACAGCGAAGACGACGATCTGAAGGACAGCACCGACGACGATGTAAGTAAGATCTGGCGGTGGAGACAAAACGATTTCACGACAGCACCTGAAACAAAACTGTTTTTCGCAAATGACAAAACTGTCAGAACAGCCGACCATCCGTTTTTTTTTTCTCGAAAATTACAATTTTCATTTTTACATTGAATATCGTTCGTGATGATTAAAAATCCCCTTCAAGGGTTGTTCTGATGCTTATGTCAAGTTCTTGAGTGCTACATGACAAAACTGATTGCATCCATCACTTGTCTTACTGGAACTCTTTTCGAAAAAGTTGGAGCGCCTTTCCTGTTCTGTCTCCAGAGCAAATTTTGAAGTGCGATATGCATTTCCACCTTCGCTGACAAGCTTGGACAACTTTCTGTCTTTGCTGATAACTTCGCTGACAAGCTTGCACAACTTTCTGTCTTCGCTGACAAGCTTATGCAACTTTCTGTCTGAGAAAAAATTGCTGGAATACTTGCAATGAACGAACAGAACTTTAATTTCTGCGACAAATATATTGATATAGCCGTCCCCATGACACGATATTGTTGAGATTTGTATATACAAACATCCCCAACCCCAACTGAACCTTTCCTTTGACTTGTGATCTCGTTAGCTTTCACGCCAGGTTGACAGAACTTTTGCAAAAAAAAAAAAATTCAAAATGCTATTCCCTTTGAATGGTTGGCCTTTTTATCTCTTTGTTTTGTTTATCTTTTGTACCATGCATCATGTATGTAATTTACAACGTGATATTGCTCTATCAATTTTCAGCTTCTCTGAGTGATTCAAGAAAGATGAGAATCAGGTCCTTGATCACCGATGACCAACTGACATTGCTTCGAAATTGTTATTCAATGAATTCTCGTCCTCGCAGGGATGAGCTTCACGATATAGCAAGCAAAACTGGATTCCCTCTTCGCGTGGTCCAGGTTTGGTTTCAGAATGCGAGGGCAAGGGACAGAAGGGAAGGCAAGGTTCTACAACATGCCCAAAAAGCTCTTCAACCCGCTTCCAACTCCGCAAGAAGGAATCACAGCGACCATCCGGTTATTGAAGAGGGTTCGCCTGAGCATCCGGACATCAGAAAACTCGTCCGCAAACTCTCTAGATCTGAGAGTACCTACAGACCACCATTTAGCCAGTTTCCTCTTGGGCTACCCTGGAACGGCAACGGAAAGGGTGTTGAAGGAGTTGCACGACGATTGTTGCATGCCAACGGCACTTCCAAGCTGGTGCCAGCCATTCAGAACGAAACGACAATGCCCCTTGACCTCTCCACGAAGGGCTCCCCCACATCAAAACTTTGTGCTCACTCCGAAGATTCTCAGGACGTTTTCAACTCGAGTCGCAAGAGGAACGAGTCCAATCGTCAAAATAATCTTCTAATGCTGGTTCCACGCGGATTCCGGCTACCAAAAAATGGCTCCGGACCCGGATCCTTCTTTCCAAGTGGTGTCGCCACCCATCCTGTGCTCAACTTCAGCAATCACGCTGGCCTCCTAGAAGAGCTCCAAAGTACAAATCCCCACATTGCAAAGATGTTGGTGAGGTCATCACCAGGCAGTAGTCCTGACCAGAGGAAGCTGGATCATGGATCGGTCGTTAACAGTGGTTACGATCCCGGCAGAGCTAGTCATAGCAGCACTCCAGACTGCCTCAGTATGTCTTCCTTCAGTCAGCAGGGATCTCCGAACTTTTACTCAACTTCAAAGTTTGGAATGGGATCGTTTGACAGAGGTCCGTGCAGTGAGAAGAGATATGTAAGTTTGATCAAAATTTGATTACTTTTTTGATTCTCCGGACTCAGCTTTGAGATACTTGGAACTTGTTTCAACATTACAAAAATGATGGATTGCACCACAGGTACTCAAGTCCGAGTTCCATCTTTTATTCTTCCATCGTGGAAAATGCAGAAACCAGTCATGTTTTGTTTATTTTTTTCCGTAAATCTCATTCATTTGAAGTCACTCGTAACAAAAAGGAATGCAAACATCTGGGACTCTTTGGTCTTGGACCAGTGTGTTCGTTGGGTTTTATTTCCTTGCTGGCAATGTTTGACTTGAATTGCAACACATTTTTGGGACATGATATGAAAAAAAAACGAATGTCTCTCACGTAAACCTTCTGTCAAATCATTGCCCGACAACAGAATGTTTTCGACGCACATGTTTGTGGCGAAATCAAAACGGAAGTCTTGCGGCAACAGAAAATCACGGGATACAGCCGAAATGACAATCTGAACATAGAAAATAAAGTTCCTCTGACCAGGAGGTGAATCAGAAGCGGAAGTAGCTGACAGCTGACAAGAAGAAACAGACGAATTCTTATGGTGAAGTTGACCAAGACCAAATTGAAAAAGCATGCCCATGCACACACAAAAAATGAACAAAATCGTTGAAAACCTACTCACCCACTTAAGATTTTTTTTTGGAAAACCGAAAAGGGACACCCGTGGTAGTGGTTGACTTTTGGATCTGGCAGAGGGCGATCGAAACCCCGAAGAGCGTTCCGTACTCCAGAGTTGATAATTTTGTCGCTTTTTTCCCTTACAGTTTGATTCCGAGGATCGCCTGGTCTGTGATACGGATGATTATGATTCCGGTAGCATTTGTCTGACTTCTGACGATCGCAGTGGTGATGCTGACGACAACAGTCCTTCATCAGCATCTCCGGCGTCCAAACGACAACGAAAGACGAACAGCAGTTCGAACAGTGTCGGTTCGACAATGACAATGAACAGGGAGGAGTTCAGCAGCGACATAAACGGACAATATACTTGCGACCAATGTGATAAAACGTTTTCCAAGCAAAGTTCCATTGCCAGGCATAAGTACGAACATTCAGGTGAGAGCTGTTTTTGAGAACGAACCCTGTTTGACCCTTTCTATTCGCACATCCGGGGTCATTCACTTTTTCTGACCCATTTTTACTTATGCTTCCTTCTCCTCGAGTCATTTTTATCGTCGACTCCTTTGGTCAGTCATTATCGTCTGCATTGAACTCGCGATCGTTCCTTGTGCCTGACGTCCGTCATGATTATTCCAAACACTTTTTTGAACCCAGGTTTTCAAATGACCTTTTGGTGATATGTTTCAATCTGCCATTGGTCGATGCTGTCTTATTCTTGGAGACTCACACACCGAAAATAGACTTATTTCGCATCAAAATCAGATCTGATCGACTTTTCCACTTGCTACTGCGAGACTGGACACCTTTGTATTGCACGGCTAACCTGAATTTGACCCCAATGACCTATTCAACGAGGAATTTCAGTTTTTATCGAGAGATAACAAATTTGGTTAGGTCATGTTGAAATTAGGACAATCTTAGACCCACTCTTTTTTCCCATCTCAAAACTTCATTTCTCTCTCCCACTTTCTCACTCCCTCTCTCCGTCTCCCTCCCTCTCCCCGTCTTGAAATGTTATTTGCTGAGCCTTGTTGCCAGTTGGCTTGCAGATTGATCAATCCCATTTTCGAACATAACTGACAACAAGCAGGTTTAATAGGTCATTAAGTGATTCACTACTTTTGGGAAAATTGGTTCAAATTTAGAATTGATGGATCTGCAACAAAAAATATGCAGCATCAGGACGAAATGGAAAATGAAATATTTCTTGACCTTTTTTCAACTTCTTTTTCCAACTGGTTGATTGATGCCTTCATTTCACTGACTGGTGTTCCAACTAATGCCAATATTTTTAATGTTTTCTTGTTGTAAATTTTCCAATGGGTTCCCGTACTTTCTGAAAGATAAAACGGTTAAAGATTAAGGGGGGGGGACACCTGTCTAAGGTGTTTTTTTGTATTTGTTGTCCGATTTGGATGAAATTTGGCACACAGTTTGGTGGCTGTTAGGACAAGTGCTGTGCAAAATTTGAGCCCTAAATATTAACCGGTGTAGGTACAGGGTGATCTCAAAGGTGAAAAATGGATGCGGTCTTTCGACCCGTGTAGCGGTGCAACCATAAGTGCTAGGGAGGTCAGATTTTGGTTATAACTAGTTAAAAGCATTTCAAAACTTTTGACTGTGTCGGATTTTTCATTTTTGTCCTTGCAGTTCAGTTATTGACGTAGTTTTGTCATGCAATGCTAAAAGCGCTTAAAAAACGCAAATTTGCGGCGCTTCAATTGCATTAGGTTGAAAAGGAGGAACAAAATCAAAAATCCGACACAGTCAAAAGATTTGTCACACTTTTTTGCATATATATACCAAATTTCAGCATTCTAACATGAAAAATGGCTGAGATAGAAGGGGCAGAAGGTCACCGCGAATGAAAAAATCCAAAAGCGGTAAAAATGCATTTGAAAGTAAGTTGCGATATTTTCTGGCGATCATGCAAAATATCATTTGTGTAACCACGTACGTTAATGGCCATGACTTTTGAACCAGACAAGATAATTCAAAAAGGTTTTCAGCAATACATTCAGTGCATTTTTACGTTTTTTGTTTTGAATAAAATATTTGAAAATTACAAAAAAATGCATCATTATATAAATGGCACAAAATAGGAAAAAAAATGCTTGTCGGATTATTACCACTTGTAGAAAAAGTTCAAGCTTACAGTTTATTTCAGTCCAGCTATCCCAGGTCCATACAGTCTTCCATGTGCTTTCACCAACTTCTCTTCTATCAGAGTTTTAGCCAACTTTCGTCGTTTTTGTCTTTCCGCAAAACCTTCTTTTGCCCGTTCAACGCTCTTTGTAACTCTTCGGCGATCCTTCTTTGCACAAATGGCTTTCGCTAGTAATCCAAGCGGTTGTTTTACCAATGACATTTGCTTGATGAGGGTCAGTGAGTCACCACAATTGAACCGAGACACACTGGTAGCCAATGCATGTTCAACCCTTGGTTTCAGGGAAAATTTATTCTTTGGGCAAATGCTCCACAAAAGGGAATGAAACGACTCGTTGGCATTCTGAGTGGAATTTTTCATGCATCGAGAGAGAAGGTTTTCTGCTGTGAGTCGGTCATAAATTGGAAGAATGGCATCAACAACATCAAGTCTCAAAGAGTGCTTCATGTTGAGTTGGTGACCACCCAACATTTTTCCCTGAGCAAAAGCACGCTGCTGGAAGCACCATGAGTCTTTTCCCTTCTTGCAATCTCCATGGCGTGGCCTGTCGTCAGTTGATGACAAGTGCTTCAAACTTGCATATATTGCTCGTTTCATGCTCGCATAACTCTCACAGTTGTCCATTATTGCATTTGTGCAATATTGGCGCAGTTTGTGAATCATGTTCACAGTCAAACTCCCTGGCTGAGTTCCACCCAAACGTTTTGTTGTACGAGCTTTGTCCAAAGCAGTTGCTAGTCGTTTTGCAAAATGATTGCAGCACTCTTCCTTCAGCACTAAGTCGTTCAGACCATCTGTACTGTACGTTTGTTCAATTGCTTTATGGGATTTGGAATCTCCATCTGAGATCATTTCCACATATCGCATTTTAGCAACTTCTATTGATCTGGCCCAAATTATTTTAGCAGCCTCCACCTCCATGTTCCCGGAGGGTCCGTCAAAGTTTGCATCACAGCTGTTCTGATGAGTCTTATGCCAAACATCAAACTCCGGGGAGTCTTTGTCCAATTCGGCAGCAGCCAGAGCACATGCTTGGCAAAATTTGCTGGCAACATGGCAATCAATTATAAGTCCGGTCTCAAAATGTATCACTGCACCAATTCCTATTTTTGATGTGTGTCCTCTCGTCATCCATGTTCCATCAAAAGAAACAGTTACGTCAATGATGTCATCAATTCCAATTTCCGGGTTTTCCTTGGTGACAAACTCTCGAACCTTTTGCCTTGCTGATTTCAGTGAGTTTTGCAAAAGGTCTGAATCTGTTTCGGCTATGCTCTTTGCATATTTTGCAAAATGTTGCTTGGATAAGCAAGGCATGTTCAAATAGCTACACAAAGTCTCCAAAGATGAATGGCCAGCTCCAATCCCCAGCATTCCCATCACGAGCCTCTGTTGTAACTGGGACTGATCGGGCCCTTTCTCTTTACTGAGTAATGGAGATGTAAGTTGCTCGCTTTTGACTTCCGTGCATGTAGAACATGAAATTTGTAAGTTCATCACTACACCTCGATTGCAATGGCGAAGTGTTACATCCAGACCGGTTTTACATTCAGAGCAACTGAGCTTACCAATTGCCTTTTTTAGTTTACCAACGTTTATCAGAACATTGGCATCATCATCCAAACAAATGGAACCTGCACTTGGCTCTTCAAGAGCGATTTTTCTTTGACTTGCAGGTGGTTTTGTTGACTTTGAAGCACCTGCCAGTGGTTCTGCAATGGAGGATCCATCACCTGAAAAAAACAATGTTAATTTCTTTGCAATTTCACTACAGAAATTGCAAATAAATGTTGTTGGACAAAACGTTGCCATGTTGCCAGAAAGCAGTGCTGCCAAATCAAAGACTCCCTTACTTTGAGTTCTTGTCACAGAATTATCGTTATTGCTAATGAAATATAAAAAGTGGTTTGATAACGATATTACACCAACCTTCTGTTTTCAAATGCTGGAATTCTTCAACATTCTGTTGATCTGCAGATGTTTGTCCTTTTTTAGGTTGTAAATTTTTCTTGAAAACCTTCCGACGAGCAACATTTCCTTTAGGTTTCGTCATGTCGTTGATTATTTGCAATTATTTATTAGCAAGCAACAAGTTATATTTTTATCTAAAGAAAAACCTAAAAGAAGGTAGAAAATAGCTTTAAACACACACATACAAAGTGGGAGAAATTTTGGGGCTGATGGCAATTTGATCTTTTTGTTATTCATGGTTATCGCTGGAAGAATTTATCCTCAGAAATCGGCAGTGGGTGCACTCGCGCAATCTTTCATAACTTTTGAAGTAAACAAGATAACTCAAAACCGTTTTTACCATTGGATTCAGGAGATTTCAAAGCATATTTTAGGATTAAAAAAAAATTGGGGAAAAAATCAAATTTATGCATTTTAGACAGGTGTCCCCCCCCCCTTAAGGCTGAACGATTGATTGATTGTTAAATTGCGTTGACCTTGGAGGTAATTTCACATCAACAACCAATTTCCATGGCGACATGCTTTTCGATTTCTTTGCAGGTCAACGTCCCTACGCGTGTGTACTATGCCCAAAGTCCTTCAAACACAAGCATCACCTAACAGAACACAAACGACTTCATAGTGGCGAGAAGCCGTTTCAATGTTCAAAGTGCCTGAAACGCTTTTCACACTCCGGATCGTACAGTCAACACATGAACCATCGCTACTCCTATTGTAAGCCGTATCGAGAGTAGCATTAACTACCTACGTATTTCTCTTTTTTCTCTCTCATTGGGCCACTAGCTACAGTGGTCATTTCTGCTGTCTGCTGTGTGGCCCATTGGGCCTCTGAAACTGTTCCACTGATGCTTTCACAACAGAATTTTTACAAGCTGTGGGTGGTGACAACTGGACTGGTCCAACCCCACCCAATGCCAGTGCAGCCTCATGGGTTGCAGGACAACTCCCCCCCCCCGAGAACGAGCAAATTGCCCGTCGTCACTTCTCCGCTCTTGCCTTTTCTTGCGGAATGGCTCAAACATTCCGTCCTCCCTGCCTGAGAGGCCGAGGTCATTCTCTCTCAGACCAAGGTCATTCTCTTGGCCTTGTATACACTCCCTATCAAACGTTTTCGAACACAGGATCTCGGTTTTAATTCAGGGGCCATTTAGAATGCATGGCATCGCGTGCTGCAAAACATCATGGCAATCGTGTAAGGTGTGAAGTTGCATCAAGACGTGTTGTAATTAGATGGCCCCTGCATTAGCCTGGCCTTCAAAATTTCTCCTGTGTTCGAAGACATTTGGTAAACTCTGCATAGACGTACACACACAGTTCGGGCCTCAGTCCACAAAAATACGAAGGGGGATCCAAAAGTAATGCAAGTTGCTCCTTAAATTTCTTTGGACACAACTTTGATTAAATACACTTGAAAAAACCACTAGAAGCATTCTTCCCTGACATCGATGCAAATTTCCATCTTTCTCATGCAACTGATTGAAGCCCCACGTTGTTCTAAAGTGGGCTCTCTTTTACCTCTGAATTGGGTGATTTTGTCAAGGGTCGGCTGTTGGAAAAATGCAGTCATGCCATTACCAGCTTGATATTTAGAAAAAGAAAAGAGCTGCACCAGCTGAGCTGAGATGTGCCTGTGAATGTCTCATAAGAACCATCTTTCTCTTTTGCTGGATGACCTAAATTTTCTGGGTTTTATGTGATGTCGAATTTTCATTGAGCTCATTTTCATGGATTCTGAGAGCCGTCTGAGCTGTTCTGGTGTGGATTTCAGGAAAACGCTTTCATGCAAGGATGTTTAAAATTAAACCAGTAGATAGAAGGATGTTTTTGGCTAAAGCAACGGCAGTTGATTCGTTGTCATCTTCAACTGCTTTTGTACACCATCCATATTTCGCTCGTTCATAACCCGATTTTTTTGCTTGAGAGCAAGGGTCATATTTGAAACACCCTGTACCACAGTAAAAATGTTTAATTCTTCAGGGCAACACTGGGAAATAAGGGCGACTGGCCACCATGTGCTGCTTGCAAAGCGAGAGGACTTTGGTTTCACATTCAAGACAAGGATGTGCCAATGAATGTGAATTGTTCTGACCAGTTTTGTCTCATTTGAAAAATCCATGATTTTCCTTCAGAGCACCCGAGACATCAAAATCAAGTGCTTGTACAGTGAGTATCAGGAGACTGACATTGGTCTTCTTTTGCTCAAACGTCTATCAAAGACCAATATACAAGTGAACAAAAAATTACTGAAATCGCACGCAGGGTTCCCGGAAATGTGCCAACTTGCATTCCTTTCGGATCCCCCTTCGTAAGGTGATAATTCTGGTGACTTTCAACCCTGATATGTGCCTCCACAGTCCAGAGTTCAGCCAGGATCTTCGAAAGCGTGGCTGGCCGAGGCAGTTTACTCGTAATCCCTTTTGCTGCAAATAATCCTAAAATCCAATCCAGCCGAGTGGACTCATGATTGTGGGTGGCTTTCGCAGGTGCTTTTGATGCTAAAAATTAAATGCTTCCACTGTATTCAACGAATTTCAACACAACACATGCATTTTGTTATGCAAATAGGCATTTCTGTTTTTTGCCTGTTTTGTGGAAGTTGTCGTAGGACAATTTTAAGGCATTTTCAACAATTGTTCGTTTTTGTGAGATTTATGCTTTTTGTTGTAATTCAGCAGTCAAACGCTGCCGACTTCAACACTTCCATTTGCTGTGCCTGAACAAACCGATTTTTCAGCTTTTTTGGTGAATTTTGGGGTCCAAGTTCCAAGTTGTGTCCCTTCAGCAAGTCCCTGATGCAAATGCAAAAGAATCAGAGTGTCATTTCCTTTAGAAATTGCTGAATTCCGAGTGTCCGAGCAACCAACCCGCAGAGAGGGATGAAAATGGGGAGTGTGGAGCAAATTGATAGCCTGAAGATGTTTGAGTTTGCCTTTGAGCCAAAAAAAAAAATCGGAAATTTCTGATTGAGAAATGTTAGCAAGAAGAAAGTTGGTTCATTGGCAGTTCTTCAAATAGCCATTCCACAGATATTGGTGCAGAGGAATTAAGATCTTTTTTGAAAGCTGTAGCTGTAAATGGAATGCTCCAAATGTTGGGACCAGGGTTCAAATGACCTTTTAAATGTCAAAAAAACCTGGGAAACTACGATACATAGATCAAAGCTCAACGAATAGACAACTGCAAATATTTGAAGCATTGAAGCAGATGGAGATCAGCTTATTTCATTTTGCCTAATCACATTCAGAATTTCAAAATTGACAATACATTTTACAAATTTAGCTTTCAATTTAGCTTGAAGATTGATTATGTATGATTAAGTCAACTTAGATTTTTTTATCTGTTAGAATCGAATTCGAATTTATTTGAAATCGTGTTGATGTGTTTTTTAAAATGGTATATCGTAACTTGTGCATACTCACATGTACTTTCTCTTTCCTGTCCTACTCAAATTGATATTCGATTGATATTTTATTTTTTCCATGTTTCCTATTTCTAATTAATGTGCTATAGTTTTTTTCCTAATTCTTGCTATTCGTTTCAACTTGCAACTTTCTTCGTTGTAAATATCGATGGTTCTTTTTCCATTTTTATCTTGAATATTTTCTATTTTGAAAATTACCTAGAATTCAAGGTGTTGAAAACATTCCGCGTTTTCTGTGCATGCGTGTGTGTGTGTTAGTATTCTTTTACGTGTGGTGGGTCATGTGTGTTCTATTCTTCAGACTGTCATGTGATTGTACAGAGTAACAGGCCACACACCGAAATCCCTTGCAACTTCACGGACATTTCACATCATTTTCCAGGATTACCAGTAATTCCTTGCAACAACGATTTTCCACAGATTTGACATGATATTTTCTAAATATCCTTTAAAATATCAGCGAAGAAAGCCAGAAGTGGTTATGAACTGGTTTAAACTGGTTTAAAAACTGTTCCTTAATCCTTTCCTATTTTCTGTTCCTGCTTTTTGGAATATTACCAGCAGAGCAGCGCATTGTCACAGTTGGTTTGTGGTCTCAATGGGCATTTAGTTTTGCCAGACTTTTCGTTGGGGAAGGGGGATTCTGCATTTTGGACTGTCAGCTAATTGATGCTAAATAGACATATTATCAACAGACAAAATTTTTGGGGGTAAACCTCCCCCAACCCAAATTGTGAAAACACCCCAGCCTCAGTTGCAACTTGGATTGCGACCCACCCTACCTCTCATTGATCTCGTACGATGCTGATTCCCCTGAATTGGCTGGATCATAAGACGAGAACTTTAAGCCATTCCGAGTATAGTACTCCATCATCAAGAAACCCCAAGCTGTTATTTACTCCACATTGAGAAATAGGGTTTCTCATTGTTGGGGAAAAAACAGCTTGGGGTTTCTCGGTGATGGAATACATGATTGTGGAACCAATATTTAATCAATTATTTACTCCTTGATGCCATACTCTCTGAGCGATTATTTACTCTTTGATGGAGCCATTCTATCACTGAGAAACCCCAAGCCATTATTTCCGCACCGTTGAGAAACCCCAAAACTCCATCGGTGGGATACCCCAAGCTATTAATTACTGTTATCCATCACTGAGAAACCCCAAGCCGTTCTTGTCTCCAACGTTGAGAAACCCCAAGCCATTATTACGCTCCATCACTGAGATAACCCAGGCTCATTTATTCCATCACTACATTGTGTATTCTTCTGCCGTGTACTTTTCTTTATTCGTCACTGTGTAATAGTCTTCAAGTTTTGTCTCCATAATTATTGATGCTTTTTATTTATTTAATTTTCTTTCTTTTTTCATTTGATACTCGAGTTTAATTGCCGTGTAGATATTTTTGCCAAAATTTGCATGGCAATGTACTCTCAAATACTAGTGCCTGCGAAATACTCTCCATAGTTGCCATATTTTTGTTTATATTATTTAATTTGTGCATTTTTATTGTGCCATTGTGTTTGTGTGACACCTTTGTCCTTTTAGTTCCTTCAAGCTCGTTTTACGCTCGTGTTTTTGTAATTACTGAAAGCAAGTCTGATGTCCTAGCGTGACACATCCACTCTTGATATGACACCCACTCCGACCACCCCATGTTCGCAAGCATTCTTTCAGAATTTTGTTGCAACCAAGCATGCTGCACCAGTGGATATTCATTAGAGGGGATACCATCTCTCCAGTTGTGCACATTTCACAATTTTGGTTTTGGGGCTCAAAACATTCATCATCGGGCAACCCTTCGACTTTTAAATTGAAACACAGAGCACTGATTCCTCACACACTCCATTTCTTGTGCACAACACAGTGTACATTTCACAAAATGGACCACACACATTTCATCTCCTGATGGCAGGATTTTGCTTCCAAGGAAAACATCGGAAATTTTACAAGATGCAAATTTCCAATCCCATGATATTCAAAAATGCCATTTTTGGAAAGATCATAATCAAAAATGCTATTTTTGGAAAGATGATAATATAAAAATGCCATTTTTGGAAAGATTGAAGTTCTGAGATTGATGTTTCTGCGATGCTTATTTCTGTTGTGTTTTTTTCTGTTGTTTTAAGTTGGGGATTCATTATTCAGATTTTTTTCTTCGTGATGTTGTCTGTCCAGAATTGGTGGGCCATTTCATTTCGTTGTTTTGGATGAAATTTTTATTCTTTTTTGCTGCAACGTTTTATTTCTTTTGCCAGAGTAGCAGTGATGAGTTGTGCCAGCTATGACCCCACATTAACCTATGAACACCAAACTTTCAAGAACCTACCATGGTTCAAATGCTTTTTAAAACAATATACTATACTGAACCTTTCGTTTTGGCTGTGTGAACCCACATCCCATTCCAAATCAAGAAGGTTCAGTGATTCCAATCCAAACCGAGAAGGATTTGTGATCTCGTTACATGTCAAGGTCAAATCCAAATCAGAGGGTTTCATTTCATGCTCTCATTACAAATCACAAAAATTTTGTGAGATCGCATTCGTAATCAATGGGAAAGGTTTGTGATCACATTATAAATCAACAAGAAGGTTTTGTGACCCTTTTCCATTCAAAATCAAAACAAATCAGTGATCCATTGCATTCTATATCAATTTATGACATGTTGACCATGCTGAATTTTGCAGTAGATAAATTCACTGCCCGAGAAGTTGATCAAACGAGTTTTGAAACATGTGCGTATTTGTCGCATCGTTTTTTTTTTGTCTTTTTTTAGCAACGGTGTTTGTTGCTTCCCGTTTTGAATAGTTCATCCCTTTTTTTACACACTTGATGGACTTACACACTTACACCACTTGCAACTGCAGTGTGGCAAATGATCATGGCAGCTGCTGCTCTCGTCTTTACTTTTTCCACCAACCACAACAAACCCATTCATCATTTGCAGCAAGCATTTGATCAACTATAGTACTTGCCACAGTCACCCCATCACTTACAAGTGAAGCAGGCGGCAATTTTACACAGAGTGTGGTTTGAGTGTTCATGGTGAAAAGATGAAGAGGAAACCTTTACACAAAAAGTATGGCCTGAGTGTTCATCGTAAAGATAAAAAGGAAACCTTTTACACAAAAAGTATCGTGTGAGTGTTCATCGTAAAGATAAAAGAAACTTTTTTCATAAAGTATGGTCAGAGTATTCATCGTAAAGATAAAAGGAAACCGTTGCACAAAAAGTATGGTCTGAGTGTTCATCACAAAAAAGGAAGCCTTTTTCACAAAAAGTATGGTCTAAGTGTTCATCGTAAAGACAAAAAGGAAACCTTTTACACAAAAAGTATGGTTTTCTGAGTGTTCATCGTAAAGACAAAAAGGAAACCTTTTACACAAAAAGCATCATGTGAGTGTTCGTCGTAATGATAAAAGGGAAACCGTTACAAAAAGCATAGTGCAAGTGTTCATCGAAAAGACAAAAAAGGAAACCTTTCCGGGTGGTCTGCAAAAATTCCCAAATCCAATGTCTGAAACTAAAATTTTCTTTCCCTTCTTGGCGTCGACAAAAATTTGTCACCAACTCTAGGTTCTTCAGAAAAATGGATTCCGTGAAAAAGGTCCCACTTCTCACTTTGTTGAAAAAAACTTCAGTTTTTGATCCATTCATTGGGTCAGTTTGAAACTAAAAGTGAAGGAGGTATGCGTGGTCTGGCGTCCCAATTACATTCACTGCTCCTGCATTTTCTGATTAACAATTTGATTTTCTTCTTATGTTGATTGTTTCTCGATACTCCAAATGAATCGATGATAATGTGGATCTGTGTGCCAAACCTGTTCATATAACCTGTAGATTTTAATTAATAATTACTGATAAGATTTGTTGTGCTCATATTTTTTTACGTAACGATGAATCTCGCTTGTTACAATCTGTAACTACGTAAACTATCACATGGAACAGAGAATACTCATTGGAAAAACATGTAAGAGTAACATCAAAATCAAACCAAACAAGTTGAAATCTCATTATTTGGATAGTCATCAATCATCATTCGTCAACAATCATTTTGTCACCTTATTTTGTTCAGTTTATCCTATTTTGTTTCAGTTAAAAATGATCAGTCAATCGAATTCCTAAGTCATGTTTGTTAAGTGTCTCTTTAGTCCCTTGCGTAGTCCACAGCAGTAGTCACACCTATGCAATGCTAACATTGATACTCATTTTCTATTCGATTGTGTAAAATTTCCAGTTGAAGTCTTTTTGTTTCTGCTTGTGTGGCGTTGTCAAAATCACTGTACCTTCCACCTTATCTTACTCTGGTGTTGTGGAACTTGGTTTTCAGAAAAACGTTCAATGGCATCCAAAATGGGTGAATTCCCTGTGATTACCAAGGCGTGAAAAGCGAAGGAATCACCAAGGGGTGGTCATGGTGGGTCCTGTCATACCAATTATTGAGAATGCCATAAAGTTGAAAAACAGCGAAATGTCCCTACGCAGTGGACAGATTTTAGTCTTTCCATGTGCTTATGACGAAAGAGCGACATTTTACACAGATTGCACCAGAGATATCACCACCAGCGCCCCTGAGCAATTTTCATTTGTTAGGGTCCTGCACGTACCATTTACAGGGTTCCCACAACTTTTTTGGAATTTCGTTTCCCTGACTTTTGATGATCCATTTTCCTGACTTTTGCCGATTCATTTCTCTGACCTTTGCTGATCCATTTTTCTACCAAAATAAAGTGTCGGTGTCAAATGTCAGAAAAGCTACCGCATGCTCACGGGTTCTGGATCAGAGCTTCAGCAGTTCCAATAGGCGATCTGGGGAACGGAGTCCTCCAGAAGCTGAGAAATCTTGAAATTTGGGTGTTCATTTTGGGCTCAAAATTTTGTTTCTCGATCCTTTAAAGGCTTCCAGGGATCCTCATGATCTCTGATTTTTCTTGACTTTTAGCATATTTTCGAGCAATTCCTGACTTTTGATGTTATTCCATGGCCCTCCCTGACTGTGGGACCCTGCATTTACCACCTTCAAATACCTGTCTCCCTTATGAAGTTAAATTTTTGGACCATCTTACAATCTGCCAATTGCAAAACGTTAGCAACATATCTGTGAGGAAATCAGAAAGGGCAAATGCTTTTTAAAGCACACAGAGTCCAGTGGGGGAAGCAACCACCCGTTGCTAATCTCAGCATTTAAGCAACACGTGTTTGCAGTTGGAATCCACATTACAAAAGGGGCGTTAAAATTTAAATACATCTGTTCTTTGTTTTGAAACCCAGCAGTTGTGAAGATTTACATTCATCAGAATAAAAAAGCAAAATTCTTCAATTCACATGATACCTCACAATCTCGTCAGTGCCCAGACCAGAAACAATCACGTCTTGATTGGTATTCTCGGGGAATACAGACAGATCAGCTAACAAAAATAAGTTTGCAAAAACACCAACAAAAATGGTTTTCACATGTTGAAATCTGGCATGCTTTTCACTGTGGTCCCAGAGCAAACAATGTCCAATGCGATGCCACATTTTCAGAAGGCAGATGCAACAAATTTTTGACACACCAACATGTAATTTACTAATAACGGCGGTAATTTCAATCCGGGATTAACCTGCAGTTGATACTTATAGTCCTGACTTCCGAAATTTCGCATACAAATTTTCGGAAAAGTCAGGACTAAAGTCTCAACTGCATGTTAATCCTGGATTGTAATTGTCGCCGTAAAGATTTGTATAAGTCTTGCGTTCGTATTTTTTTCCTATTCAAACTACATTCATGTCTGCGTGAAAATGTGATTGTTGTAAGTAAGATGTTGTAAATGATGCTTAAACAAGTGCTGTAAATTGAGTGATGATCAGATCCATCTGAAACGATGAGATAGATATGGCTAGGTATTCCAAAGATTCATGTACATTTAACAAACTTTCATTTTTTGATAATTTTTTCATGCATGTTTTATTTTTATCCAAGATAAAAAGAATGATTAACGATAATAAACTATGAACATTTATATGCAATTTATTATTGTTATATTTATGATTAAATTGTACTTGTTTAAATTGTAGCCCTTTTCGAGTCCTGATGGCATTTGGGAATATGTTTTCTTTTAAAATAATTGTCTCGTCTTTTCTCTCTTTCTCTTCGTAGAATTTCTTCTCTTTTAGTTTCTTTTGATTATTCAACTCTTTCAGATTTTATTGTGCAATTTGGATGAGTTTGCTTGCGTGAAATGCACTCTTGCAAAGTGTTACGTGAAAAATTTAATGACTATTGTCTTGCCCAGCCACTGAAGCAACTCTTTATTGAGTTTTACTCGAAGTAGATCTTGGAATAAACTTGGAACTTGTGAAATGGCAGACTTTTGCCAAGATTTCAAACTTCTGCTGAGTTTGGTTCATTGGCAATTTGTTGGGGAGCTTTGTCCATGTGCGATTTGGGGAGCTTTCTCCATGTGCGATCAGTTTTTTGGGGATATGCTGCTCCCAATCCGTTTTCTGGATGACTTGCTTCCCATTGACATTGGGCAATTTTTGAAAGTCCTCTCTCATCATTAACTTGGGAGTTTATCATTGAATCGTGAGTAAAACAATCCTGCAATGGCACATGCAGTGAAAAACGTGACATGGTCCTGCAATGCGTGAAACGGGGACAAATCTGTCACTGGATGGAATCCCGAGTTATAGCCAGCACAAATGTCCACAATAATCGAAGACGAAGAGGCCATTTCCTGTCTGACAAACATTGGGAGCTGTTCCAGCTGTTCCACCAAATTTTCTGGGGGTGAGTTTTCATAAACTCAATTTTTGATAAGCATGAACTAGCATTGTGGAAATCTTACTAATTGGAGATGGGGAATTTTGTGGGCAATGTTGGGGTCACTTTGATTCTGGATGCGGCCACATTTTGTGCAAACTCTTGCTTTCACATACCGCAGCCCTGACGGCAGATGACCTGACATCCTTTGACCCTAGAAAGCTGTCCTGTGTATCCTGAAAATTGGTATGATCACACACAATGTAACGAAACCATGCACTTGTTAATTTGGGTTGAAGTACCTGAATATAATAAAAAGTTAACGATTATGTAAATGTTATATTCTGTATTTTATAATATTTTTTATAATAATAATTAAGACAATAAGCAAATAAAGGTTATCTCAATTGGCTTATGAATATTGCCCATCAGAATTACTATCTGTCTTTTCAATTATTTGAGGAATCCGCAGCTGTTGATCCCCAGGGAATCATGACGTCATCACTCAACTTTGGCCCATAACAGGAGAGAAAAAATCCATTTCTTTGGTCAACATCGGCAATATTCTCTGCAAAAGCAGATTCCAGCAAGATACAGGTGCACGAAGGGGGTGAGATCCAACTGCATGACCTGACCTGACCTGACCTGGGGGGCTTTTATTGGCTTGCAATTTTCAGACATTAAAAAGGGCAGAGTTTCAACTGGGGCAAGAAATGACGAAACTTGGAGCCAAACATTCTAAAGCTTTTTCTTCGGGACATGGATTTGCAAAAATTGGTGAGCAAACTCGTTCGTTTTTGCCTTGGGAAGAAGAATGCATAAAACCCTCTTGTGAGCCTGCAGCAGAGAAAATCTAAAAATATTCTGAAGTAAAAGCTCCTCCACTCATTCAATCTCTTTAAATGTCTTTTCGGTTTTTTTATGGTGGGAAATACTTCGTACATGCAAACAAGCAAGGCCATGAGTCTTTGGCCATAACAAAGCATGAGTCTTTGGCCATAACAGAGAATTAAGTTGGCTGTTTTTTGTGATCTGAAACTACTTCCAGCATTGATTATTATTATTTTTTTTTAATTTGCCTGGTTAAAACCGGCGCAAATTGACAGATATTCAAAATAGCGGCATTTAAGCTTTGTCAGAACAAAAGCGAAAAAGAAAAAGCATTTATGCATTTATTGATGAGCATTTATGTATGCATAAATGTAGTTCCGATCATTTATGTATGCATAAATGATCAAAGTGTTCACATCTGTGGTTTGTGCTCTAGAAAAAGTATCACATCACAAAATAAAAAGCAGCACATTTATTTTTTTTGCTGTGGCCAAAGACTTTGGGCTGGCGTGTGTGGAGTTTTATTCAACTGCTCCTTTTTAATTATTTATCATCTGACTCGGCATAGAAATGGACAACAGATCCGTTGCCGAGTGATGATCATTTGTTAGAAATCAACAATTACGAATGATACACTGTCTGGTCCAGTTACACACAATGAAGTTGGTGGGTGCTGTTTCAAACATTCATGATTCCTGAAATCTGAGTTTAGTTATTTCCTGCCCAAAACAGTTTCTGGTTTGCAAATAAAATTACAATTTTAGGCCATGACATCACCCAAGTTTGTAAATAAAAACACAGATGTAGCTGGTCTGCAATTTCCCCAATATTGTCATGTGAGAAAATTTTATTTATTTATCAGCTTCAAAAACGATCCAACACAATGTGTGACAAAACACGCAATGAACGAATAACAACCAGATTTGAGATGGAACTCATTTTTGATTTATTTCTTTTCACAAATATCCGTAAAAGAATAAACACAAGAAACTTTTGTGCAAAATAGTGATGAGATCAGGAAGGCATGTCTTGGGCTTTGCAACTGATTGGCTCAGGCATAGAAGGCTAGCAGCCCCACTTTTGTGGACAAGCCATTCATGCAAACCCACCTGTGAGAAAATGACCTCCGAAAAGTCAGCCTAAAAATCTGCGTTCCTGAACACCATACTGTACAGGGTGGCCCATTTAAAACTAAAGAGATTCTTGGATTTATGACAGTTGAGTTATTTTTCTTTAGCCACGAGTACTTTAGAGTATTTTTCTTTGAGTCGCAATGTTGTAATTTTGCACCAGTGTTCACACCATAAATGCATGTTTTGTCGACAGCTTAATCGACTGACATTTTACTCAACTTTCAAACAACTTCTGAAAACCAAAAACTTCGTCAAGCATTAAGTAAAGAATGACCACGCAAACAGTGAAGATTCTGACTTTTAGAAGTCAATCGGCCGTATTCCCCATTGCAACTCACCCTCAAGTTCAATTCAATAGCCAATTTAACAGACGGATTCGTTTTTCGCAACAATGGAAAAGGAATGAGCGCTGCGCATAGGAATTAAATTTTCGCAACACAAATCTATCTATTGAACTGGTTATTGAGTTGAACTTGAGGGTGAGTTGCAATGGGGAATGCGGCCGAATGTTTGTTTGGGAGTCTCCAAGCTCCACCCATGATATGCCATCATCATTCATATCAGAGTGAGTGTTGTTTCCTCGATCACTTTAATCATTGCAGGTTGCAAGCAAACCAGATAATTTCGGTTCAGCATTTTTCCATCCAGGTGCTGCAGAAAAACAAACTCTGGAATCTCAGATCAGAAGATAAATGACTGATTATTGAAAGGAATTTTCCTGTGCTAGCATGACGACTAGCATGATGATCAACTGGCCAGCTCGCAATCGACCGCAAGAAAAAAAAATGAATGAGCACCATGAACAATGACAAAAAGCAGCTCGTTCGCAGGTAGGCACCATGCAAGATCTCAGAATTAAATTGGTTAAGGTGACATGACACGTGTCAGTTCTACAAGTCATCCTTTTGGCATGAGTAAATCGGGGACAACTTGCCCCTGTTTCAGAGTTTGATGCCAGAAAACTATGAGAGGTTGTTTAGTTTCAAACAGGCACCCTGTACGTTCAGAATTTTGATCATAAATACACGTATAATGTCATGGCTACACATACAATTAAAAATCAAATTAAGCACTGTTTAACAAAGCACTGTTAAGCAAGAAATTAAGAACTGTTAATGAAAATTGTTCAATGAAAAAATGAAATTAAGAACAGTAACGAAATATAAAAATTGTTTTATGAAAAAAAAAAATTGCCGAAAAAATTGTTTGCCGAAGCCAACAGGACATTTTTTGCAGATGTAGGGGTGTTCACTTCCCTTTGTGGCCATCCTTGAAAAAAAGTAATGACTTTCATAACTGGTGCTATCTGATCCTTTTTAGGGCAACCACAAGTCATGGACATCATTGACATGGCTCATCATCAAGATGAACTAATTCGCAAATACCCAAGTGCTAACCTTTTTGGAAATCCAATCCCAAAGACCCTGCTGCACACCATGCTGGGTTGATGTTTTAACATCATCAGTGACATGGCTCATCATCAAGATGAACTAATTTGCGAATGCCCAAGTGCTAACCTTTTTGGAAATCCAATCCCAAAGACCCTGCTGCACACCATGCTGGGTTGATGTTTTAACATCATCAGTGACATGGCTCATCATCAAGATGAACTAATTCGCAAATACCCAAGTGCTAACCTTTTTGGAAATCCAATCCCAAACACCCTGCTGTACATCATGCTGGGTTGATGTTTTAACATCATCAGTGACATGGCTCATCATCAAGATGAACTAATTTGCGAATGCCCAAGTGCTAACCTTTTTGGAAATCCAATCCCAAAGACCCTGCTGCACACCATGCTGGGTTGATGTTTTAACATCATCAGTGACATGGCTCATCATCAAGATGAACTAATTTGCGAATGCCCAAGTGCTAACCTTTTTGGAAATCCAATCCCAAAGACCCTGCTGCACACCATGCTGGGTTGATGTTTTAACATCATCAGTGACATGGCTCATCATCAAGATGAACTAATTTGCGAATGCCCAAGTGCTAACCTTTTTGGAAATCCAATCCCAAAGACCCTGCTGTACATCATGCTGGGTTGATGTTTTAACATCATCAGTGACATGGCTCATCATCAAGATGAACTAATTCGCAAATACCCAAGTGCTAACCTTTTTGGAAATCCAATCCCAAAGACCCTGCTGTACATCATGCTGGGTTGATGTTTTAACATCATCAGTGACATGGCTCATCATCAAGATGAACTAATTTGCGAATGCCCAAGTGCTAACCTTTTTGGAAATCCAATCCCAAAGACCCTGCTGTACATCATGCTGGGTTGATGTTTTAACATCATCAGTGACATGGCTCATCATCAAGATGAACTAATTCGCAAATACCCAAGTGCTAACCTTTTTGGAAATCCAATCCCAAAGACCCTGCTGTACATCATGCTGGGTTGATGTTTTAACATCATCAGTGACATGGCTCATCATCAAGATGAACTAATTTGCGAATGCCCAAGTGCTAACCTTTTTGGAAATCCAATCCCAAAGACCCTGCTGCACACCATGCTGGGTTGATGTTTTAACATCATCAGTGACATGGCTCATCATCAAGATGAACTAATTTGCGAATGCCCAAGTGCTAACCTTTTTGGAAATCCAATCCCAAAGACCCTGCTGCACACCATGCTGGGTTGATGTTTTAACATCATCAGTGACATGGCTCATCATCAAGATGAACTAATTTGCGAATGCCCAAGTGCTAACCTTTTTGGAAATCCAATCCCAAAGACCCTGCTGCACACCATGCTGGGTTGATGTTTTAACATCATCAATGACATGGCTCATCATCAAGATGAACTAATTCGCTAATACCCAAGTGCTAACCTTTTTGGAAATCCAATCCCAAAGACCCTGCTGCACACCATGCTGGGTTAATGTTTTAACATCATCAATTCAGGGATGGGTAAACGTATAAAACATGCATAAAACGTACGTATAATACACGTAGAAAACATAGAAAACTTAAAGTCGAGTGATACCTCATTTTTGCAGAAAAAGCTGCTCTTTAACATGCTAACATTCAATTTATTGCATCAAAATATTGACAAGCATCATCATCAATGAAAGAAAAAAAAATATAAAATGGTTGCCCGTGAAGCCCCACAATTGCTTTCAAGTTGGCCCCACAAGATTGTATTAGCCACACACCATTGTAAATTACATTTAAAAAATTGTATGCATCAATCATGTGTGAAAGTTGATGCTGCCAAATTGCCAAATTTTTTAAATTATTCACTTACATCTTTTTTTCACAGAGGTCTAGATGCATGGAGCTAATGTGCCTGATAAAAGAGAGAAGTGCACAGAAAACCAAAAATGACAAATACTTCATGGGAGAAGGCAAAAAAGCTAACATCACTGTCAACAACCTTGTTAAGCAGGAAATTGATGCAAGAATAGTGGCAATGAGAAAGTGCCAAAAATGAACCTCATGCTTTGTCTCACCTTTGCAACTCTCATTTGCAAGGGAAGCTTGTACAATAATGAGGGTGGCCTCAGAAATCCTGACTGCTGGATTCAAACCAGAGCTGCCTTGAGTAACCAACTTCATCGGGCCGACTCAACATTCCTGAGCCAATTCTCTTTCTGGTCTGACAGCCTGGAGGTCAAGATTTCTGCGATCACCAGAAAAACGACTCAACAGTGACAGCCAGTAAATGGCAAGCACACATGCTTGAAACCGTGTATTTTGCACTGGGTATTTACGCAATCACTGGCACGATCGTCTTATCACGATTGCTTCATTATTATTATTATTATTAATTTGCCTGGTTAAAACCGGCGCAAATTGACAGATATTCAAAATAGCGGCATTTAAGCTTTGTCAGAACAAAAGCGAAAAAGAAAAAACAATGAGCAGGAACAACAATTTAACTAAACCAACATTTAAGTAGGAGTTACCAATTGCATAAGATTTCTTCTAAATGTTTTAACACCAATATCATTTTCACCACCGAAAACATCTGCACTAAGGGAATTCCATTCGTTAACCGTCCTAACAGAAAAAGAATGTTAACCGTCCTAACAGAAAAAGAATGTTTCCCAACATCTCTAAAAACCAGTTCTGGGCGCAATTTGAAATCATGATCATGTCTGCTCAGGTAACAGGGGGGCAGTAGACTGTCTTTCAATTGAGACCAACCACCAACATTGTTGAGGCAAGAAAAAAGACCCACACCCTGTTTAGCAAGTGATTTCCAGCCAAGACCAGCCAACAGAGCAGTAACACTGCTGGAGAACAAATAGTTGCCAGTTACAAAACGTGCTGCTCCCTCTGGACACGTTCAAGTTTTTCAACATGTATGAGGTGATACGGATCCCATGCTGCAGAGGCATACTCCAAAAGGGACCGAACCAGTGCAAAGTATACCTTTTCTTTCACTAATTTACTTGCATTACGAAAAGAACGCCTAACAAAGAAAAGAGCTGCATTTGCTTTCTTAACTATTCTCTCAATATGTTCACCCCAACATAATGTCTTTGTGAAAGTGACTCCCAGATAAGTGACAGAATCAGAAAAAGGCAAAACAACACCAGACAAGTGGTAACAACCAACAATAGGCAACACCTTTTAGAAAATGATATTACAGTGCATTTTCCTACATTTAACCTCATACCCCATGTGGCACACCACTGCTCAATTTTTTGCAGATCCCCCTGCATGATTAAAGTATCATCAAGAGTTGATATTTCTTTGATGATGGCACAATCATCCGCAAAAAGAAATGGCTGACAAGTGAGCTCATCAGGTAAATCATTTATAAAAATGGAAAAAAGTGTTGGCCCCAGAACACTTCCTTGGGGTACACCAGAGGAAACGAGGCCAGAGGGTGAGAAAAAGTTTTTGATCCTAACCTGCTGAGACCGACCACTCAGAAAATCAGAAATCCAATTCACCACAATTTTATCTACACCCAAATGCAACAACTTCCTGACTAGGGAACCATGTGGAACCAGATCAAACGCCTTTTCAAAATCAATGAAGACTGCATCCAATTGACTTCCTCTGTCAAGGACATCGGAAATGCATTGGGAAAAACAAACCAGCTGTGTTTCACATGAGAAGCCCCTCCGAAAGCCGTGCTGGCTTGGCTTCAAAAGATCTCCTTTTTCCAACAAGTCAACAAGATAGTCGTTTATAAGATGTTCCATCAATCTGCAACACCCACTAGTCAAGCTGATTGGCCTATAAGAAGAAACCAAGCTTCGATCACCTTTTTTAGGCACTGGGCAAACAATTGCATGTTTCCAACTTCTTGGTAACTGCCCCAGAAGCAATGATTTTTCCATAATAACAACAAAAAATTCTGAAAAAACAGAAGGAAACAACTTAACAAACTGGAAAGAGAAGCCATCACTTGTTAAAGAATTGGAGTTAGGCATCTGTTTGATCCACCTTTCAATTTTTCTCCTGGATATCAAATTTCGAACAAGGGAAGTGCCATGCAATCAGTTACCACTAATTTGGAAGGCAGGTCAACAGGTGAAAAAACATTGACAAAGTATGTGTTTAGCAGACTAGCCTTATCAAAATCCGAATGCAAAAAATTCCCACTTGCATCTTGAAGGCAATGAAGATGATCCTTTGTTCCTCTCTTAGTGGAAATCAAGTTCCATAATTTCTTATAATTATTTTTTTTGCCATCTTTGCACAAACCAGCAATGAAGGAAATGTGTGCTGCATCCTTTTCCTCATTTAACTTATGCAACACTGATTTAAAAGAATCGTAATGAGCTTGAGACCGATGCCTTACATGGAACCTTCTCTTGCACTTGCGTTCAAGATTTCTAACAGTCTTTGTGTACCACGATGGTCGTGAGTTCATTTTCCGTTCAACCAGAGGCACCACTGAGAGGTACTTGAAACCACACGTGTAAAAATCTCCCAAACCTCTTCGAGATCCACATTATTCGACATAAAACGGAAAAACTTAACTCGTTTTTTATCAATTGGCCGATTTCAACTTTGTTCACTTTTGAAAAGCATGGAAAGAAATAGCGGCTTTTCACATTCTTTGGGTTTTCCAGTACAAGGTCAGCAAAAACTAATTTGTGATCACTAACACCATCCATAACAACCACCTCTTTAACAATGTCAATTGGCCTTACAAGGAAGATATCTAAAATATTTGCAACAGAAGATGTTACACGAGTAGGAGTACTGACAATCTGGCTAAGGTGATAATCCTGCAGAAAAGTGATAGCCTTGTTTGAGATGGCCGAGTCAGAAACACCACTCTGAACGGAAAGAGCATTCCAATTGATATGTGGCAAGTTAAAATCTCCTGCAATGATTATTTTTTTCATTACATTTGAACTAACACCAATTTTATTGAGATCAGTAGCCAGGGAAGCAAAAATATCCCCACTTTGAGATGGAGGTCGGTAGGCTCCTATAAACCAACAATGAGGTGGGACACTTGAGACCAACTTCGAGCTTGCAACACAGGAATTCGTAATGTTTTCCCACAAACAAGAGCTCAGAAGGGATATCCAACCTCACACCAATTGCAACACCACCCCCATGGAGATTTCGATCACGGCGAAAAATACTGTATCCTTCAGGAAAAACTTCATTTTGGTAAATATCACCATTCAACCATGTTTCCGTAAGAATAAAAACATCAGGCCTCAGGAGGGTAACTAAACTGGAAAACTTCTCCACTTTACCACGTAGACCTCTAACATTAATTTGAAGGACTCTTAAATATCCAGTTTCCTGCCCATTAGTAACATCTGTAGCCTTAAGAGGGGGCAGATTGGCACATAAAGGTGAAACCACGTTGGGAGCAGTGGGATTTACGAAACTTCTCTTTTCTACCGCACCATGATTTGCAGCTCTCAAAATAGGATTAAGCATTAGCCTGTCCCCTTTACTCGGTTTACAATGGACAAAAATGACAAAAATGGTTATGAAAGCAACTTGCAATAGCATGAGCACCATGCAATGAGTAGTGTAAGCGATCATTTGACAGCGAGTGCCTCTGGACAGGAGAAATGTCCAGAAACTTAACTCCGCGACAATAACACCATTGAGAGAGTGCATGGTTGACCCTGGCCACCTTATCCAGGCTGAGACCTGGGCCAGAGGCTGGGGGTAAACTACAAACAGATGTCAGGATGCGCTTATTTAAATACGAGCCTAAATGTACGACATTTATTAGTAATGATTCAAAATCAGAGATAATCACGTCAATTGGCTTCGACGCAACATCATTTATTCCAACGTGGAGAGTCAGCAGAACATTATCGCTGGAGATATTGCTGATTAGACGTTTGCAAATTTCAAACATCCCAGAAACTTTTCCACCAGCCCGGTAATATGTTCGGCAATATGCGCCAGAGCAGAACTTTATCAACGGGAACAAGCGTCGAACATTGGAGTCACCGATGGTTACGATAGCATCACGATATCTTGGTTGTCGTCCTGGGGCAGGAGCATCATTACGCAGGCCAGGGCTAGGGAAATTTACTTGGGGAACAACATTACTTGTAGACGAGCGTTCAGAAGAGACATTTGCCGGACGTTCACCGTAAACGGACGACGAACCACTTTCGGCCACTACCAAACGATCAGGCTTCGGATTTGGATGTTCATTTAAAAGAGCAAGAATTTCCAGTCAGGTTTTGGTGATCATGTGCACCAAAACAAGCATGATCCAGCTTGGATACCAACGTGCGATTTAGGCCTTCCATCTCTTCAAGTCTTTCCAGAATTTTGCCAATGCTTGACTCCATGGATGAGAAGCATCCAACTTTTTTTCATATCCGACCACAATGTCACGTAATTCTGATGCAGCCCAAACAGCTTGTCTAGAAGCGGAGCACATCCAGCACCAGCAGCATCAGAAATGATGGACTTGAGAACATCATTTGAAGCAAAATCAGGCTGGCCAATTTCATCACTACCAGTCAGGAGTAGACGAGAACTGCATTCAACATCACAAGCAAGGATAGCATCCCGAAGAGACTTTTTTTATATCTTGCAAAAAATTCATCTCTTTTTGATGTGAAGTCCACGATTGCACTTTCTTTCAGCTTCAGGCCAAGTTCCTTCGATCCAAAAAATACCACATCATACAAAGGAGAGCTGTCAGTTGATGCAGCCACTTTAGTCACTTCAGCTGGAAAAGGCGGATGGCCGGAGACAGTTGCAAACACCAGTGCTCCGATCTCAAAAATTGGTTCTGGTCCAGGGTTCAGCTCGACATCTAGACCAAGTAGAAGAATTAAAAACAGCCATGAGTAGGATTGACTGGGTTTAGTCTTTGAGAGGCAACAACTGAAGCAGTCTTTTGCTTTTTCGATTTAACAACAGTAGCGGTAGAAGGAGGATGAAGGTGAAAAGAAGCTTAGCTTCACCACAGAAGATAGAGCACCAGCACTGTTTTTGGATGATGAAGTGAGGTTGGAACTCTTATCACAGAAGATCACATCAAAAATTGTAGTCGTACGTTTTAGAACAGTCTTTTTCAGCCAGTGAGCATGCAGTGGAAGGATGGACACATTTTCAGCAGCTGTTACTGGTGACTGGAAGAAGTCACGTGAGTTGTCAGTGGTGTTTATCTTGCTGTGTAACAATTGAGAATATCCTCCAATGATGCAATGGTCACAACAAGGGCAATCATGGGAACTTTGCCACAGGACCGATAACAGACTACTGATTTTTTGTTGCACATGTTGACCAGGAACCGGAACAATTGAAGAAGAAAAGGATTGGTCTTACCAGAGTTGGTCACTAGCAATCCACTGCAGTGACAACAGTTGCAAAGCATGCCCAGAGGCATCTGGATAGAAGATATCACCAGAAATATCTTGGTTATCCACAGACAAGCCATTTCAGTGACTGAAGCCATCATGCCAGAGGAATTTCATCAGTTGGTTGGCATAATTATCATCAGCCAGAAGCAGAGTATAAGAACAAATAGTGTTCTCCAGATGAATTCTGATCAAGATAAATATTCAATAGCACTTGACGGGGCTAGTCAGGCCCCACCACCTAAGCTTGACAATTTGCCAGGGAACCTCAAAGAAACAATCGTTTCACGTTGTCACATTGTTTCATCATGATAATTTCATCATATGTTTCGTTATCTTTATGAGAACTTCATTTTTATCCACTATTTTGCATGTTTCATTTGAGATTGTGAATGGGTGTGGTGTGCACCGGTTGATGATGCTTGCTTGGGTGTGTTCTTGAATGATTGCATCTGTGTGATTGTTGTCTGTCCACCATTGAATGCAAAATGACTAGGCCACGTCCACATTCCGATGGCAGGTATGTTTTCCGAAGTCCTGTCCCCTCCTTACTTTACCCTTTCCTCCTTACTTTCCTCCTTACAGCTAATACAGCCGACGGTCGCGTATCCTTCCCTTCCCTCCCATCCCTTTCCCTTCCATTCCCTTCCCCACTCCTTACCTTTCCCAGGTATATGATGAACTGTGCTGTTTTCTGAGAATTTTGCTGCTCGCCATTGATGATTGGCATGAGAGCCTGTCCTGCTATAACTATTTGGTGGAGTGCAGAATAAAAAAAAGTTCGCCCAAGACAAGCACAGAGCACATGGCAGAAAATCCAGGGTTGCCACTCAAATCTGATTTTGAATTTCCCTGTATTTTCCAGGTGAAAAATCAGCAAATTTCCAGGACGGTTAACACTGTCAATGTTTAAAGTGTATCTAAACATGTAGAGGTACATGGCCCCCTCCTCCCCTTACAGCCATGCCCAATCCCTCCTCCTCGATACAGATTAGATACACTTTAAACATTGTAATTCAACTTAGGCAATATTATCAAAACAGCAGCTATCTATCATAAACGTTATTTAATAAAACAATTAACGTTAATAAAACTTTCAGTTCCCTTTATTCCCACTGGGTAATATCAGTTCACTAACATCAGATATACTGGGTGACCCAGAAGTAACGCAAAAACGTCTATGAGCTTTGGCTCAGTATTTCGGTGGTATTCTTCCGCAATTGATAGATTGGTGTTATGAAAACAGGTCAGTCACCATGTGGTGTTCACTACACCACCAAAGTATCACCCTCATGCGCCACACATCGCTCCAGCCGGGAACAGTAATTAAAGACGTTGATGAATTGCTGTTCTGTTATATCAAGCACACTCTGCCTGGATGTTCTCCCTTAGTTGGGTACGGTCGTGGGCTTGTTTTGAGTAGATTCTATCCTTGATGGTTCCCCACAAAAAATCGAGGGGGTTCAGGTCTCCAAAAAAGTTGGCTTTACCTCAATTGCAGCCAACATTCACCGACAAAAGTTCAATCTTCTCGGCCTGTCGTCTGGCAAGAGCTTCTGAATATCTACCGGCTTGGAAGGGTGATAGCCCTGCTCCTTGAAGATTCTTTGAAGGTTGTCTTTCTCCCGAGACCAACAGCCAGAGCCATCCTCATTGGCTAGCCGAAGATCTTGGGTGAGCTTCGATATGCTCCATTTCGGCAGGGGTATTTTCCTCGGAGGTCAGAACGAGGCACAAGGCCATCTGATTTGGCAGCATCATTCTTACTCCCCCCATCTCCGCGAACTTGTCTGCCAAGCGTTTAATGGTCGACAGAGAAGGGGTCGGCCTACCAGGGTGACTAGCAGCAAACAGATCTTGCACTTCTTCCAAGGAGCGGTCGTTGTGTCCTCGCAAACGGATTAGCTCCATACTTTCTATCTATCTATCTCGCACAATATAACTGCCTGTGAGGCGTCTTGTGCATACCAGACAAATGACCTCAAAACTTAGACTTCTAAGAAGCCCAAGAGTCAGTCATAAGTTGAGCAGGTCGACGTCTTTTCAGGCCAACAGATAATGTGCAATGAAACAAAAAGCACAAAACAAGAAACCAAAAGCCTACCATAAATCCATCCTTGTTGCGTTTCAGATTCTCCTCTTCTTATTCTCCGATTTAAAATGATTCATCCGTTCAATTTTCACGTCATCCGTCACTTGGGTCCTTTCCATCCCTTTCCTGTTCGATAGAGTGTATAGGTTGCTCCAAGCCATCTCTCCGATGCACCTTTATCTGCATTTAACTCGCAATTTGAATTTGAAGTAGATTTTTTCCTAACCTCCTAAACTTCTCTGAAATTGAAAAAAAGGGAAGAAGAAATTACATTAAAATTTGTGATCCTTCTATAATGTGTACCTTTACGCCCCACACTCACAATGCCAGGAAATATAATAAGTCCCTTCTTTGAAGATTCTTATCTTTTTCTTGTTCATAGACTATTTGATTTCTTATTATTTCAGAATTTGATGGATCAAACAATCGCTCATACATAATTTGCTAAATCCAACTTTCATTCTCCTCCGCCCCTCGGTGGATTGTCTTCAAACAACAGGATTCAACAGGGCTTCTCTTCAACAGGAAGAGAGGACTATGGTGACTGAAGAAGGAGGGATGGATAAGGGATCCTGATTCCTGAAAAAAAAAAAAAATCTGTTTAAATTAAATCTGTTTAAATTAAATTAGTCTTTTAAACCTTCATCAAACCTTTGAATCTCCTTCCTCTTTCTCCGCGATGTAACTCCTCTTGTACATCATCATAATCGTTTCATTTCGTTCCTGTTTTTTCTCTTCTCTCAACATGCGAAGAATGTCTATATCGCCAACCTCGCATGTCTGAAACTATTAAAATCTCATCCTCTAACAATTAACTCTCCTCTACTTGTAGAAAATATGCAGCTGCAAGTAATATCATCTCACTATCCAACATCCAACCAGCGTGAAACTGAAATTCTGTAAATACAACCTCAAAACAGATGTAAGGATCAGAAACTTCTATCCTGCCTGTTTCTTCTATTGCAAACTTCAACTCCTCATGCAACTACCATTCTTCGATCTAAAAGACCCAAGAATTAATGTTATGCCCCATCTCCGATCATACACTCGCCGAAAATCTCTTCCAGTCTGTTCCCATCTCACGATCATAAATACTCGCACATGTTCTCAACTACGCACTGACAATTCTCCCACGTGTCTGCCATCGATTCCTGAAATTTAAATAATTGAAAGAAACATATTAAATCCTGTAAACATAACATAACAAAGATTGTTTGGCATACGTGCATGCTCCGCCAAGTGCAATGCCCCTAATCACAAGGTGCCGGCGCCCTCACCGAGGTTATGCCAACCACCGAGCACCACACGAGTCAAACTCCCATTTGCTATACTTCTTACTCTTGCTATTCTCAAAACTTTCTTTCCACCCATCATCAACTCCACATTCATACTTCCTTATAGCACATCAAACAGGACTTCGACTCCTCACGCAGCTACCAATCTTTGACCCCAAAAAACCCAAAGAGTTCCTGGGTCAAAAACAAGAGAGGGTTTAGCTCCATACTTTCAAGAATGGAAAAAACTGCCGGCATTGCAAAAAAGCCAACAGATGCTTTAAACAACCAGCAAAAGTGTATAAATGTGGGAAGAAGGAAGATAGAAACCTGCAACAGCAGAAAGACAGGACATTTTGATACAAGAATAGTAATTCGGCAAGATATCGCACTCCATGCCACGGCACAAGGAATGTTTTGCGTTACTTCTGGGTCACCCAGTATAATGTTAAACGCATAATGCCTGACGCAGCAAGCAGAAGCTTGGAGGCAGAGCTTCGCCAGGCGTTCGGTAAAAAACTTCCCAGATGATGATTGAGGCTTTCCCCCTACCTCCAGAAAGTGATTTT
>JASGXE010005271.1:0-23769 GCA_030068105.1 Sinentomon sp. SZTP_YWyxl
GAGCTTCCAGCTTTCTTCAATTTGAACTGCTTGCTGTTTCGCCTCATCGAGACTTGCACTGAAAGAAAAAAGTGGGGTTTCGTGTAAAATAGTCGTGCATTTTAATTCACGAAAATGACGAACAATGTCACAATATTCCTCTTAGTTGCAACATGTCTGAAGTACCTATTTATTCCTGTGAGTTTTAGACTTTTACTACAAGTTTTTATTCCTGTAAGTTCTATACTTTTCGTTTTTTTTTAGTTGGTTAACCAATCCACTTTTATTGCTGAAAGTCTTAGATCCAAACAAACCTTTCACTGCGTGAATGATCATGTGAAATTCTTAACAGTTCAATGTTCTGTGGTTCAGACTGAGAGACCCCTTAGAGTACGTTGCAAATGGTGATAATTTTTGGAAAATTTCGCTCAAAAGTTTAAAAATTTCGTTATTTGGCGGTGGAAATAAAAAGGCTGGAACCTGTCAAAAATGCATTTTCAGTCATTTTTACAATGTGATTGCTTTAAATTTTGCAGGAACAATACATTGGAAAAACGATGTAAATAAACTGAAGAAGAGAGCAAGAAAAGTGCAAAAGAAAGCTTTAATTTTCAAATGTTTTTGTGCACTATGCTTGCCACTTAATTAAAAAAAAAAAAAAAAGAAAAAAGAAAAACACGACATTTTCACATGTATATCGTGAAAAAGGAGATATTTCGTGGAAATCAATGAATTTCGTGGAAATTTTCACATTTCGTGACAAATCGCCCATTCACAATTGCCAGAATTGCCTTTCAATTGACTGAAATGATAAAGAAATCACAAAAGATGGTTGAAATGGCTGATTTCGTTTTGGCGATGACAATTCCTTTTCACCATTTTCAGAGTGCTTACCCATAATCAATGGCACCAAGTTTAATTTATGTTCATGCGGTGAACATGTGTCAACCATCCACTGTCAACAGTTTTTGCCAAATGAAAAAACATCACTGGGCATACAGACATTCTCATGAATTTATTTTTATTTACCAAGTTGAGATGTTCAATAAATTGCTCTGAGTTCAATAAATAGGTATCAAATGTAGGGTTGAGGGTTTTCTGCAGTAACACCAAGATGTTGCTTTTCGATTAGGTAAACATCAACAAAAATTAAAAGACCATACTTTGGCATCGGGATACATATTAAACACAAGAAAAAGACTAACGGCCTTTGTCCGTTCCGATTGGAAAATGCGGTCAAAGGCCGTTAGTCTTTTTCTTGTGTTTAATATGTGTCCTGATGTAATTCCCGTTCGTGGTGCACGTGCAGAAATTGACCATACTTTGTTTCCTGGAAATGGTGTAATCAAAAGCCAAAGACTAGGCATGGACAACAAGAATTATTCGATCGAGTAGGCAAGGTGTGAATGCAAGTAGTAAGTACCAAAACTAGAAAAAATTCAAGCAAAAACTTTGCAGAAATCTTTTTTTGTAATGAAATTACCCACCCATTTAAAACTTTATGAATACAATCGCCATAAACTAATAAACATTATCTTGAAAGAAAATAGAAAATTTTGTGTCATACTTGACTCTGAAAAAAAGTTTTGGAATCTCATTTCCCTGACTTTCCTTGACCTTTGCTCATACATTTTCTACCCTACCAAAATAAAGTGTCGCTTTCAAATGTTAAAAGCCACTGAAGGCCTTGAGGAGTCTGGGTCAGAGCCCCAGGTTCCATTGGGTGGGGCCTCTTGCAGTGGGTCTGGGGACGGAGATCCCCAGATGCTGAAAACATTTTGAAACTTGTGCGTTCATTTTGGCCTCAAAATTTTGTGATTTGATCATTTCGGCTCTCGTGGATCCTTATCGATCCCTGATTTTCCCTGCGTTTAGCATATTTTTGAGCAATTCCCTGACTTTTGATGCGATTCCCTGACTTTTCTTGATGATTCCCGACTGTGGGAACCCTGTACCTAGATGAAAAAAATGGACGAAAATTCTTTAAAATCCCTTTTGAGATAAAAAGACCAAGTGGAATCCACCATGAATTATCAACCAAACGGTTCCAAGGACCAAAACGCTTTGGCCCAAAATTTCAAATTATCAGATCCTTGACCAGGTGGGCATAGTACCTGACAATTTCAATTCAAATTTGGTACTTTCAATCCTCATAGCGGTTGAATTTGTGTTCTCACCTTTGGAATGGAATGGAAACAGAATCGAAAGTATGATGGAAAATGGAACGATGGATAAGGAAAATGGAATAGATGGGAAATGGGAACAATTTAGGAACATGGTCGGCTCACCAGCTGGCCTCCAGTTCACTTCGCAACTTTCCCACTTCTGAAGTATGTTCCTCCAACATCCGTGCTAAACGTGAACAAGATTCATCAACCACAACATCAATGGACTGAGAACTGATGTCTGCATTGTGGACAAGACTGTTGTTCGGGAAATGTTTGCTCAAGCTGGCCACCACAATCCCTTTCACTCTCTCGGCACTTTGCGAATCAAGGCTTTTCACCTGTGCATCAAGGTTGGCTATGCAAGAATCCTTTTCCTTGCATGCGTTTTTCCACTCGGCATCAAGTTTCTCCGCCTCCTTCTGGTTCCTTTCGGCAACAGATGCCAGTTCCTGCTCACGCATTTCAATCAGCCTTTCAACCTCAATCCCATGCTGTTCACGGATCTTCGTCAACTCCGACTCGTGCTCCAGTTGGGCTGCTTCAAGAGCAAGAGAGCCTTGCTTTTCTCCATCACTAAGTTGCTCCCTTAGCTTAATGCAGTTTTCTTCAAGTGCTTTTAATTTGGAATCACTCTCCTGGGTGGACTGAAGGAGTTTATCCTCTAATTCTTGGACCCTGAAAAAATGAAAGGTTGACATTGAAGAAGAAGGATGTGACTCCCAAGCTAAAAAATGCAGTCTGTTCCTTTCAGCTGCACGGAGGAAAGGTGTAACAACATGTTTTATCAGGGAAATCCCCAAAATATCGGGTTGGGGTGAATTTTTCCTTGGCTCAAAACCTCCCAAATTTTTTGCAGTCAATAGAGGGTGCTGCAAAAGGACTTTTCATGCCAAATCTTGAAGGTGGCAACAATCGTTTGGCCAGTATTGGTAAAAAATCACAAAAATCAGTGTCGAGTAAATGTTTATGGCTTACACTAATTCTCCTAAAAGGCTGAAACTCTTCAAGGACAACCTGCATGGATGCTTAGGTGTTTCCAAGTTTAGTAAAACTTTGTTCAAACCCATTTCATTCTCGAGATATTGGCTTCAAATCTTGACTGTCATGAGCATGACAAGTGGGCAGGTCACATCCAGATTGAGCTCACAAAAAGGCTCATGCCGAATCAACACAGAGCAAAGTTTTTCTTAAGTCTAAAAGCAAAGAAAACGATGAGGAAAATTTCAGCCTGATATGTCAAATTGTGGAAATGAATGCAAATTAAAAATCGAGTTCAGGCAGAAAACAAGCAAAAAAAATCGTACGCAAAGAACTTCCCGACGATGAACTAGGTAACGAAGTGGTTATCATCTGATTTTAATGGTTGTTTTCAGTATTTTTCGCCAAAATTCTCAGAAAGAATTACAGAATCCAGTAAAATACAAATACCAAAATAAATTTTTGGTCATATTTGCCCTTTTTCCAGGGAACAGGATAAATTTTCACCGAGGAAGCAAATCCTGACACAAGGGCTGATCTGGTTCTTTGATCTGTTTTGCATGATGGCACCACGCATAAACAGAGAGGGCATTTTTGTGGTTGAACCCTGCAAATTTCACTTTGCATTTCAATACTCTGCACAACAAACATCTAATCCTCTGCCTAACCAGACACCGGAAAAGTCCAGTTTTTCAAGTGAAGTTTTTCGCGGTGGCACACAATCAATTTCGCTGCTTTGTTCTTGTGTTCGATAAATTTACAAGACATTAAAACAAAGATTTTCTGTTGATGGGCGCATAATTATTTTGGCACTGACTTCCATCAGTGAATCCAGTGAAAGTTGCCAACCTTTTCTGGTGGGCAGAATCCTTCTGGCTCATTATCTTCTCACTTTCAGTTTTTATCTCTTCTATTTTCCGTTCCAGTTCTTCCTGGAGCAATCTGAGTGCTTCTTGCTTTCCACGGGAGAGATCCTGAAAGGGGAGAATACGAGGGTATTCCAAAAAGTTCCTGCAACATCAGCATAATTTTTTCCTGCGAGGCCAGAGTTTGCTTTCATTTTATTTTCGTGTAACCCCATTCTGATTCTTTCCATCGGTGTGTTTTTGTTAGGTATTCTGTGCTTTTGTGAACAGAAAATTGCAAATTGACTGACCTTGGATTGATTGGCCAGAGTTTTACAACAGTTCAACAGTTGAGCAAAGTCGACACATTTCGATTGAATCTGCCTGAGGGAAAACAGATCGGGAAGTGCATGTAGCCTTTGTGGAGGTATGTAGGAAAGTGCCCTCTCTTATCGTGTGTGGCAGAATGGATGAACCGCATGCGAGAAGGAAGGTGGAGCATTGAGAATGATCCCTGCGAAGGCTGCGAGAGATTCAGGCACAAACGAATGACCTGTGAAACAAACAATGACCTGTGCACAGCTTTTTATAGATCAGTTAACTATGTATGCTGTTCCTAAAGACAGACAATAACGCAGGACTTCAAGCAACCATTCTTCAGGGGTGTGCTGATCCCTGCAATCCGTGAGAGCTGTCCCGAGTCACCCGAGTTTCTGTTTGCCAAGCCCATCATTCTCCATGCCAATGCATGTCATAACAAGTTAACCGCTTTAATTGGTCTTCTGACAATGCGTGTGTAGAAACTTTTGCAGCATCCAGCCAAAATGAACACCCCTGAATTCCACCTGTTCTTGGTGCTCATGTTTCTCCTCCCTGGGCTGTCATTGGTAGTCCAGAAGAGCTCAACACAGCTGTGGTTGCTGGAACAAGAAGGATTAATCGGGACACCCTGTACCGGAACATCAGACAGCATCAGAACCGATGCAAACATGTCACTGTGTAGAAAGAGGATAATATTGAAGGCATGTGATGGAAAGAATGATGAACCTTTATTTGTTTAGTTTTCACCACAGTGTTGCAGGAACTTTTTGGATGCCGCTCGTAATACGAGACCAAATATCAAACACAAACCGCAGCTGTTCAAAAAAACCTGTGGAGAGACACAAATTGCAACAGGCTATGTGACATTTTATGAGAATCAACATGCTTTTGATAGGCGAGGTTCGTGTGATTTCTAAAGAGCATGCCTTCACAAAACAGTCAACAAAAAATTCGGTTTTTTACATCTGACCACCATTATTAGAAAATGATTGTGCAAACAGGATGCCTGCACTGTGTACTGGAAAATTTGATGATTCCCATGCCAAAGCTGACGTTCACATTCTGAGTTCATCATCCGTTGTCCCACCCACCACCCCTCAGGATAGAAGAAAAACAAAGAGCAAACAAAATGTTTGGAAATCTGAATAATCAAACTTCTGTCAGCAAATAGCACAGTAAGGATCATATGCCAGGGGGTGATAGGTGTCCACATATCCTAAAGAAAAAACCTCTGCAAGTTCCTCACTCACCTACTAACGCTAATCACATAAATTCTAACCTGGAATAGAGACTGCTTCTCTTCGTCCATCATCTGCTCGGCTCTTCTAACTTGGAGCTTTGCCTCATGCATCATTGATTCGTTTTCTTTCTTCAATACGACAAGTTCTGCTTCAATTTTAGTATCTGCAAAGTTTTAAGTGCAGAAGCTCACAAATGATAAGAGACTCTTGTTTTGTGGGGGCAGAATTAATGTACTCATACATGTAAAAAATTGCATCTTCTCAGATTATAGTAAAGAAACCCATGTTGCAAAAATTAAAGATCCTCTTTTTTGTATCCGTGGTCAAAATCACAGCTCCAGAAAGCTCTGTTGAAATCTGGTGCTTTAATTTCTATTGCCTGCACAAGAATAAAAAGAAAGAAAAAAGTTTTGGAGGTAACAGTTAAATGGAAAAACACATGCGAGCACGTTAATTCCGCCGCTCCTTTATGGATACAGTCACATAAACAATAATGACTCCCTAACAGAGGTAAATGGGCTGTCATATTTTTTGCAGTTCTTCTGCAAATGTTGACAAATGCAACGATCGACAATTTACATAGATCATCAAGCAATAGGTACATCTGAGACCATGCTTATCCGTTCTGAACGATGCCGAATTATGCCTTTACAAATGGCTACCGGCATCAGGTTTCGGAAAAAAATTCGTGTTTTTTTTAAATTTAGTATTCTGGTATATAAATGGTAATATATTTTTAAAAATTTATTATTTAAAAAAATTAATATTCGGGTATTCACCACAGTATTCGCTAGGAGAAAAGATACCAGGGAGGAGAAAGCCTCAATAATTTTTTATCTCTGAATTCCAGCTGACATCGAGACAAAACATCAGCATTCTTCTTAAAGAACGCAACCCGCACAGCAAGAAAGCAAATGAATTTTGCATGTGTGGGGGCCCATTCAACTCTGCTGGGGTGCCATTGATTGTACAAGAGGCTCTAGGGTATGGCCTACCCTAGAGCCTCTTGTACAATCAATGGCACCCCAGCAGAGTTGAATGGGCCCCCACACATGCAAAATTCATTTGCTTTCTTGCTGTGCGGGTTGCGTTCTTTAAGAAGAATGCTGATGTTTTGTCTCGATGTCCAAAGCCATTCAATTTACAACAATGAAATAGCAAGAACAAGAGAGCAGCATGGAACTCCTGTTCAACCGAAACACACTTGCAAGAAGGAAAGAGCAATGATAAAAATTCTTTAAAATAGGTACCTATGCAATATTTCGAACAATTGGATTGCTTTGGTGTGACAGGATGCAGGGCATCTCCACTGTATGGTGAATTTTCGTTGCAGTACCAAACTCCCAAAAACAGTTTTTTCCCAAAAGTCACTTGGAAAGTCACTTGGCAACCACATAAAAGCGCATTGCAGTTTTGAAGCAACTCTGGAAGCTTGGAGTGGAATTTGTTCCACTTTGAATGGATCACACCTGCAGCAGGCAGCCTGCCCAATCTGAACCTGAAATCTGTAGAAATAGCCCCACAAGAGAAGATTGAAAAGTAGCAAATAGCAGGGGTTGTCAAGTGACTTTTGGGAAATCCTGAAATTATATCGGCATGTGGAGTAGGCCAGTTTCGCAGCAGACGGATTTGCAGTCATCAGGTGAAGAGAAAGCAGCAGGTTGAAAAGAATCAAGAGACGGATGGCAAGCAGTTGGTTGACAACAAAGCAAAATGGGAACAAGATTTGAATTTGAAAATATGATCTGATATAAAGGTTATAAAATAAACCAACTTTTCTCTTGCAACTGATCCTTGTCTTTGATACTGTCACTGAGCTCCTTGATCTTGGCCTCCTTGGTTTCCAATTCAGAATGGAATTTCATCTTTGATTCAGCCATGTTATAGAGGTGCCTTTCTTCCCTGGCATTCAGGGCCTCGACTTCTGCTGTAATCCGGGTCTCAACTGCCTAAAATGGGTGGCATAAATCAAAATACAATTCAGCAACCCAAGCAACCAAAAGGACACTCGTATCATTACAATCATGGATGTCCCCGGAGTAAGAACCAGGGATTCATAATGCCACGCGTTATAGGTACCAGTGGGATGATGCACTCAACAAAATTCCAGCCTTGCCAATCCACAATGTTGCATTCATGTAAATTCTAATTTTCATGCGTTGGAAAATTTTGAGACACAGCTCAAAATGAGTTCAAGACGCAGCTGAAAAAAGAGTTTGAGATGTAGCTCATAAAGAGCTTGAGATGCAGCTCAAAAAGAGATTAAGATGCAGCTCAAAAAGAGTTCAAGGAGCAGCTGAAAAAAAAAGCTAGAGATGCAGCTAAAAAAAAAGAGATTAAGATGCAGCTCAAAAGAGTTCAAGACGTAGCTGAAAAAAGAGCTTGAGACGCAGCTCAAAGAGAAATTAAGATGCAGTTCAAAAAGAGATTAAGATGCAGTTAAGATGCAAAAAGAGTTCAAGGCGCAGCTGAAAAAAGAGCTCGAGATGCAGCTAAAAAAAGAGATTAAGATGCAGCTCAAAAGAGTTCAAGACGTAGCTGAAAAAAGAGCTTGAGACGCAGCTCAAAAAATGATTAAGATGCAGTTCAAAAAGAGATAGGTAAAGATGCAGCTCAAAAAGAGTTCAAGGCGCAGCTGAAAAAAGAGCTCGAGATGCAGCTAAAAAAAAGAGATTAAGATGCAGCTCAAAAGAGTTCAAGACGTAGCTGAAAAAAGAGCTTGAGACGCAGCTCAAAAAGAGATTAAGATGCAGTTCAAAAAGAGACAAAGATGCAGCTCAAAAAAGAGCTTGAGACGCTGCTCAAGAAAAAAAGTGAGACACAGCCCAAAGCAGCTCAAAAAGACTCTGAGAAGCCAAAATGAACTTGATTAAAACTGGTTTTCCCAGGAGAAATTCAAGGGATATGTCTTCCGCAAATACAGTTAAACACTATGGGTCCACAAGATCACGAATCTCCCATTCTTCGTTCATTTCCAATGCTTGAAGTTCTGTGACACATGTGCCAATCAGAAAGGGCCAGCTGGCCCCACCTACCCTCACCCATACCAGCATAAATCGTGTACCAACCAAACAAGAAAGAGAATAATAAGAAAAAATGGATTGCAAAGCGACACAACTCTTGGACTCTCTGATGCTCAAGGCCATCACACGTTATGCTTCTGTCCGTCCATTCCAATAAGTGTTTGGTAGAGTCACTCTTGCTTACATCATCTACTTGCTTGTTGGGAGTACCTCCATGAAATGGTGTTCGCCCGGGTGGGCATATTCTTACAAGGGTAAGGAAGGAGTATTTATGCCATGATGTTTAGGCCCACTCACTTGTAATCTGGTCAGTTCATCCTTGGCAGAATTCAATTCACCCTGAAGGATTTCTTTCTCATGAAGCAGACTGGTGTTCTTCTCTTTGTTTATTTTCACAAATTCTTTGGACTTTGACAACAAGGCTTCCATTCGCTTTATCCGTCCTGAAATGAGAAGAAAGACAAACAATGATAAGTTGGCACTTCCTTTACAGGTCGAAGGGATAAAAGGGTTAGGATATATCGACAGTAACAAATTGCTTATACATGTCGTTGGCCAAAATGTCGATCAGTTTTTTGGCAAAATTTGTAATTTTTTGGTTTTTCAGTCAACCAAGATGTTCAAACATTCCACAACAATCATGTGAAAAAGACTTTTTGTGAAATTCGATCTGCAAGTGCCAAAAACTGTCAGTGATACCAAAAAATACAATGCAGTCATTCATCCCAACTTCACGTCAGAATGCAGTGAACAAGGCGACTTCTGTACTCACGCCAAGCTCTTCGCTCCCTCGGATTCCCATAGGTACGGAACATTTTGATTCTGAGCCAATACCCTTGTTGCTCTTGAAACGAATTCCAACAGCGATGCAAAATAATAACCAATCAATCCAATCGCATTCTTTTGTTCTTTATACTCATTTATCTCGAAATCAATGTCCATTAATTTGCTCAGACTGTTGCATCCGTTCTGGTGCCGCGATTGTTTCATGTGATATGTCGATTGAAAGGGCATTTTGGCATGCTGAAGACCCTCCTACACCCACTTTTACTCGTATGTCTTCAACACAACAGAAACCAGTGATGGTTGAATGCGACTGGCTGCATTCATGCAAGTCCAGCTCTTCCTCTTCATGGACCTGTAGAGTGAAAACAACCGAACAGGAAAAGTCTGCTGCTTGTTACAACAGTAAAGATATTTACGTTCGGAAATTTCAATACAAAGACCCTGAAAGCAGAAATATTTGAATTTTGAAAGGAATTTTGGACTGTCACATGCATAACGGTTAAGGGGGGTCATATAAAATTCATAATCAATGTTTCTGAACCGATCAAGCTGATTTTTTGCCAGCAGGTTTTTCCGGATTCCTATAATGGAAATGGGCAAGTAAAGCTTCAGTCTCCTTGGTTAGCATTTGACTGCTCTTTGTTTCAAAATATCCAACTGGAACTTTCAATCGGTGCCCTGAAAAATTAGCTGGAATAACAGAAACTGTAAGCATGCAGAAATGCTCAAAATCTCGTGAAAAATTTAGACATAGCCAGAATTTTGATACTTTTACAGCATTGAAGTATCAAAATTCCAGCTCTGTCATTCAGTTTTTCATGTAATTTGCATGTGTTTTTGGCCAGCTCAAAATGAAACCGAAATGTTGTGATGATAAGATGGCAATTGGCAGGATACAGGGTATTGCAAACAAAAATGTGGCTGATTTTTAAGTACAAACCCCGCATTTGTTCAATTTCCAGCAGCTGGTGGTTTATAATAGAGCTACTGCTCTCGGGTTTGTTTTCAGAGTCCTCCTGGGGTGGACCAGAATTGGCTTTTGCTTCGGCCTCTTCAAGGCTGTAGCCTTCTTTCAGCAGCTGAATCTGTGGGAAAGTGAAAGAAAAAAAACCAAATTTTAAATAAATCTCATGATAGGCTATCTTGGATAAGATCAACATTTACCATTTCTGGTGAGATGAGTGAGCCTTATCCATTCGTAGATGAAACAGACACACGACCGGTTTCGCCTTCACTCGGAGGGCTTCTTCAGGTGCAGATAAAAACAAGAAGAAGAAGCCCTCCGAGTGAGGGCTAAACCGGTCATGTCTGTTTCATCTACGAATGGATAAGGCTCACTCATCTCACCAGAAATGGTAAATGTTGATAAACCCATTCATGGTGCACGTGCTTCAATTGTCTTGGATAAGATGTGCGCTTTCACTTCCACAGGACACCATGGCTGCAATAGGTGGAACAGCCATAACTAGAATAATCTGGCTGCAATGGGCTGGCACAGCAAAACGCAATGTGCAATCGGAGTAGGACAATTTTTGCCCAGTTCAGTGGAGGAGAAAGAGATAGCTGAAAAGTTCTGAAGGAAGATAAACCTCTCCACAACCGGCATCGGAACAGGGTTTCTGGTCCAAAAAAGTACTTAAGAAAATTTTGCAGCGATGTGGCACAAATCCGGATGGAAATCACAGAAAACTACCTTCCAGTATAGTCTGATCTGTGAACATCAAACAGACCAGAAAGTAAGAGAGAAGAGAAATGGAAAGTCCTTCTCTTGAATTACTCTTAAAAGATGGCAAAGGCAGAATTTTTAAGTGACATTTTTAAGGCAGGAGGTTTCTGAGAACTTGCTCTTTCCTCAAACTCAGTGAGTCAAAAATACAAAAAGGACAGCAATATCAAACCTTGGTGTGCAGAACCGATATGACATGATCTCGCTCTTCGAGGTCACTTCGTAGATTAGTTTCCAAGTGGGCTTTAGCCTGCTGAGCAAGAGTGCATTGTTCCTTCAGTTCAGATATCCGCCGAATAGCTCTGTCTTGGTTCTCAGAGAGAATGTTCTGCAAACCCGAAAATAAAATAAATAAATAAATAAATGAAAGACAGACAGGCGGGACAGGCCAATGTCTGTGTGAAAAAGAAATCGGTACCTATCAATGCAATTCAAAACATAACAAAATGTTATCACAAACTAACCCTTTGCCATGTTCGTGGTATTGCAATCCTTTTAAATCATAGCATGGCTGTGAGGCCTGGATCAACTTCTTAGCAAAAGTCATTCTGAGAAATTTTCAGTATACTGGAAAACAGGGGCTCGCAAACAGCTGGTTCGTATCTGCTCACCCAAATCAAAATCACAGTCACCGAGAGTCTGGTTGGGGAGCGGGGGAACAACTGACAAGCTTGTGCAGATGTGCTCCCGATCCCCAATACCATTTTCAGCAGAATTTCAATTTTAATCCCAAAATGGTTTTTAAATCAGACAGGTATTTCTTAGCAAGCAAATAACCAGATTTGAATGTGTAGTCCCGTTGTCCTCTGAGAAGACAGATTTTTGACCAGCTAATTTTCACCATTTATCAAGGTCCTGAGAAGACAATTATTCTGAAAATCATAAAGAGGCAAGCCATTTTTTAAACAAACCTTTATCTTATCCTTCTCCCGATTTAGTTCACCGAACTTGTCAACGATGTTCATATAACGTCCTTTATATTTCCTGTATCTTGTTTCCATCTTACGATATTGAGAATAGAGGGCTTCCTTGTTGACTGACTCCAACTGGTGCTGACTGATATCATCACCCTCATACTCGCTCGCCATTGATTCGAGATCAGACTGAAAACAGACACCATAAATATAATAAGTTGGCTGGGGCTCACTGTAGGTTTGGGTCAGGCTGGTAAGTTTAGTTTTGAAGGGGGTGACCCGTTAGCGGGCAGGGGAATAGACAAAGGGCTGTGCAATCATGTTATTACAGCAGAGGCCAGCCGTCCAACTGCTGGTGCCCATTTGTGGCCGCATAAACCACCAAAGCAGGTTCAGAGTTGTTATGCTTATGCATACAGTCAATGTCCTATCAATGTCAATGTTCCAATCTGCAATCCCAAGGGCACCTCAACATGTTTTTGCTATTTTCAGAATGTAACATCCTTTCAAATTGAGAAAAGCACTAAGCAAATGCCTTCTTGGGCTACGTTACTTTGCATGGCATGGCAAAACTAGTTTTGGTACCCTTCTCTTGACATGGCATAAAGAAATGCAATCTTACCGGAATGGAGAACGCATTTTCTGGCGACTCATAGATTGGAAAGAGTGAAGATTCGCTAATCATGGAACTGAATGACGAATGCCTCGACCGTGTCGATGAATTCAGGTCACTGGAAGGCTTTTGTGAAGCTGATTCAAGTTCATATTTTGGTGAATCCGATAAATCAATAAGCTGGAAGGATGTATCTTTCGATGAATCACCGGAGTCGAGGCCACCATGTTCTGTAAATGATAGTTCAGATCGCTTTAGGACTAGGCCGATTGAATTTCTAGCAATGGATCGGCTCCCCATGTCATTTTGGAGCAACTGGAAATGAATTTGGATTCATCCTCAACTAGGTAGCCTACCTACAGTCACTAAGTCGCCATGTCATTTTGGAGCAACTGAAAATGAATTTGGATTCATCCTCAACCAGGTAGCCTACCTACAGTCACTAAGTCGCCATGTCATTTTGGAGCAACTGAAAATGAAGTTGGATTCATCCTCAACTAGGTAGCCTACCTGCAGTCACTAGTCGAGATAAAATAAATCTCGTTGAGAGCCATGAACAGCCTATACTCATATGCAATGCAACCTGGGTCTTTTTTTTTTTGGATATATCCAATACAAATTTCCCAAAATGGGAAAATCTGAAGAGCAGAGTCGAAAATTCCTCATTTTGGGAAATTTCGGAATTTTCCCGGGAAAATTGGGAAATTTCCCGGGAAAATTCGGAATTTTCCCAATTTTCCCAAAATGGGAAATTTCCCAAGTTGAATTTTCCCGGGAAATTTCAAACACTATCCAATATGGACCAATGTTTCATCATCAACTGCCATCCTACAAGACAAACAAGAGCAGGCATATCAACAATATTAATTGGAGATGTCAGTAATCAGGTAATCATTTACAATCATGCCCACATTCAAAGATACCGCAAACAAGGATGCAATCTCCAATGACTGTCTTGTTTTTAAAAATAACTTGAAAGTAAATTGGGAGAGCCATTAAGGGGACCTAGAAGTGTCTGTGTCCAATGAAAAGATGGCAGTCAACAAATTGCTAACTATTCATTTCCCTCCTAGTAGGTAAATAAAATGTAGGCCTAACACTTTAATGACAGGTAGGTATTGAAAAAAACCTATTGTATTTTTAAATCGTCACAAAATGGTCTGGTGACACGTCAATATCGAAAAACAAAAGGTTAAAATGCAGCTAAAAGGCAATGTGGAGCAAAAGAGAAAAAGACGTGTAAGGACACGGAGAGATTAGCAGGACTGGGAGCCTACCTAATTCCCTCCTAGTAATTAAAATGTAGTAGCACACTTTGATGATGGCACCCAAATTCCATTGAACATGATCATCATTGGGAATAATTTGGCAGACTTTTAAAAGGTGCCCATCACCGAAACTCATTTGAACTCGATATGCATTTTGTTATTTCATCTTTAAAGGAATAAATGGGTAACGGTAGGTATTGAACCAGAGATCCAAGATATGGGTGATGGTAGGCACTTATTGTAAAACCAATGGGTAGGCAACAGCTTTGTAAAACCAACCCGATCTTTCTGCTGAACTTCCAGATTGCTGATCATTTGACTCTCCTATGACGGCCTGGGTTGGGAAAGAAAACAAGAAAAGATCAGGCATGAAAACCAAATTTCTGGATGATTGTAAACTTACAATTCGTTGAAAGTGGAATAGGTAGTGGATAGACTGAGAAATTGATGGACTGTCTTGTTGACAAAAAGTGTGAGCAGCAGAGGCAGAAGTTTTTTTTTTCTCTAAATAATTCATGTGGAACAAATCATTTGTGAAACAATTTTTATATCAAAATAGGCAGGTGACAATTCAACAAAAAATTTGTGATAAGACTGTTCTTTTGATAGACGGTACGATATGTTGGTAGACGCTGAAGTTGGTTGGACTCTCCATGCACACCCGCCAAGAGCGGGTGCAGGCCATTAAAATTATCACACTGCACAAAATCTCAATGCAGCTCGTGATTTTTTCCTATCGTGCATCTGTGCCGTCATTGCCTGGAACTTAACCAAAACTGTCCGAAAACTTATGAGTTAAACGACGAAAACTTATGGAGACGGCAAAAAGTCACCAATAGGTGTCTCGGGATCCTTACCTTTTGGGATTCAGCTCTCGTATTTTTAAAACTTGCACAAATCGCAAGTTGGAAATATTTTAAAGCTAACTCAATCTGACCTACTTTGACCAACCGCCTGGTCAGCCTTACCGACTCGTGTCAGCTCATCGCCTGGTGTCGTACCTACCTACCACCTGGTGTCAGCCTGCTGCCTGGTATCCGCTGCTTGCCGAAAGTCGCATTCGTGTATGCCGTTGATCACATGTGCATTTTACGGCCAGTTATGTTTGGTGTTGTTCAACTTTTAACAGCCTTTGTGCAATTTCTGTTACAATAGCTTGGAACCTCTATGTGAAGACTGTGCACTCTATCGACAAAGTTTTTTTTTAATTTTTGGCCCATTTTGATTGATGCAAAATTTGCAAGTGTGCAGCCACGATTGTTGATCATATTCATTTTGTCAGACTGTGCAAATGGACAAAATGTTAAGGATAAGCTGCACTTAACAAGACCTTGCCATGGATATGTTGTGAGTTCAATATCTATTTAGGTACCTACCTATGTTATGATTATGATTTGCACCAGATAAATTTCGAATTTTACAGACTGTCCTTTTGATAGACTACATCCTTGATAAACAGGCCGATCTATCAATTTAACAGTCTAGACTGATCTATCAATGGCAAATCGTATCAACGGTTTAATCGGTACCGGGACTCACCCCATCTCCAGAATAATGTGTTTCCTCAGGTTTATCATGTGGCATATCTCTGCTAGAGGACGAGCCAGACTTGCCCTTTGGTGGGCTAATACTACTCAAATTGGGGCCCAAATACTGAAAACAGAATGAGATTTTATCAGGCACAATATTTGCAAAATGAGGTGAAAGTAGGATGGAATGCATCAGGCATATTTTAAAAATTTGAGGAAAAGAGCCCTATTCCTTGCCTCCAAAGATTTCACATTGTGTTGTAGGTTGAACCAAGCCATACCTAATCAGGACCAAAAGGTCTCCTCACCCTCAGCAATGTTAATGGTCCAATGGTGTGCACAGCTACAAAAATCATGATAATTCACATCCATAAGACCGGCAGTGTCTGTGTCTGCTAAGAACATCAGGTTTATCAACATGTTCTGGTGGCAGAGACAAATGCAGCTTGCATAGCATTGAGCACCTATCAAGCCATAGAAAACTGTTTCTCAGCTTATCATTTCATTTTTGCAAGATTGAACCATTATTCCTAATGTGCTGGTAAGAACCATTTCCTTCTTATTTTATAGCCTATCTACAATGTGCAAACAAAATTCTGTAAGTTTTTAAAGCCAGGTACGGTAATACCCACATGCTGGTGCATGAAAAAGTTGGATAAAGAATCAGAAACACCTCTCTTTCCATAAAAGAGAGTGACGGGCATTTTCATTAGTGAGGCAGGATTGTATTTACAACAGGTTTTATGAGTGGCACAAAGTGACTGGTTAGGTACTTGCAATGACTATAGTCAAACCACTCAAAACACGTTTACTGCTTGGTAGTCCCACTAAAACTACTTAGGCCTACCTACGTACTAAGCAGCGACAATGATTACAGAAGACTTGCTCAGTCACAAATGCCAGGAGCAAAATAGATGTGCTTATAACAACAATTTTTTCTCACGATGAGCCACCTCCTCAACTGAGAATATGAGTCCCAATCTCTTCCCAATTTGTATCCCGTCCTGGAGCAAGCAGGAACTAAACTTGAGTCTAACCCAAAAATCTATCCACTTTAGGTCACCATAAGTGGTAGCTCCCTATTTGTGTGTTTAGGCACACTCAAATAAATAACGTGGAACATTTGTTCAAAATAATGTGGAACACCCTTGCAAATCCTTCAGTGCCTGAGTGTGCCCAATCTCAAGACAGTTTCAACAGAACTTTGTTCAAATTTGACTAGTTAAATAATTGGAATGTGTCATAAAATTTTCTCCTGCAGATACAAAACCAACAATTAGGTATTGAAACCGAACATTGGTAAAATTGAGCCTCATGCACTCGAGAGGACGTTCTACAAACGGAGAAGAACACTGTTAATCCTGTTCATGGAGGCCATGCCTCAAGAGTCAATAATTGTAACAAGAATTTATAACTTCTGGGCCTTAATTAGGCCGAAAAAAAAACTAGATGCCTACCTAACCTTCAAACCTTGTTTGGTGTAATCACTAAGCATGACACAGATTTAAACTGGCAGGGCTTAATGCAAACAAACCTGTTGGGAAATGTTCTGAACTGAAGATTGAATTTTGGCAGGTGCTTGCTGCACTTCCTTTGCCAATTTATCTTTTAGGTTTCTGAACATGGCAACTGTGCACCAAGTTATTCAATAATTGCAAATCTGCTGAATCAAGATCACAATCACATCATTCACAATTCTCTCACTCTCCAATCTTCACGCAATTATTGATGGCTAACAGAAGAACTGCGCAGAGGAGCTAGGTTTTAGGCCTACATTATGTTGTGTCTAAATTGTCCATCACTGGGAAACATTGTCAACCCATCAGCTATTGGTAGAAAGTTAAGAAACTACAAATTATTATTAAATGATTGCAACTGGATATCGGGTCGTAAGAAATGAACTGCACAGACTTGGAATAAGATATCCAAGGAAAAGAATACACAAGGAATTGGGCAGACCAGGATCATGGCAAATGGGGAAAAGCACAGATGAGGAATAAGATAGATTCGGAACAGCATAGACAAGGAAGTTGGAAGACTATGAATGACACAGAATTGGACCTGCACAGACTCGGAATAAGGTAGATATGGAACTGGCAAGACCAGGATCTGTCCAGACAACGAATTACACAATGCAGGAACTGCAGAGGCTGATTTTGGACAGACAAGGACCGAGTCAGACTGGGAATAAATCAGGGTTCGCCCCGGTTTAAACCACCCCGGTTTTAACCGGGTCGGGCAAAACTGAAAAACCCGGGTTTTTTTGTATTTTTACAGGGTTTTTCATTTGCATTTGCATGGAAAAGATATTGCAGTGCAATGAATTATGTGGCCAAATAAATATGCATTTTTTCGTGTTTTCATGACATTTCAATTTCACTTGGCCTTTTCAAATTCAATTTCACGGCACTTCAAAGGCCAAGCCTTTTGCCTTAGGTATCCTTTTCTTTTCACCGGAAAACCGGGAGCGACAGGACAGGGGGCTTTTGTAATTGTGTGTGGGCCGTTAGCATACCAGAATACATTTACACGTCTTAAAGAAAACCGAAGTTATTGTCTGACAGAGGAGACAGACGGCCATATTACCCATTGCAACTCACCTCAAGTCAGACTCAGGCTCAGTCACAATCAACAGCCAATTCAGCAGAGAGATTTGTGCAAAGAGATTTTGACTTCCATGTGCAAGCAAATGCCAGTCCCATTGCCGTGAGATGTGCATCCACCTGCTGAATTTTGAATTACGCTCATTGTGTCTGGCTTGAGGCCTGAGGCTGAGTTGCAATGGGGAATATGGCTGAGCCCGAGAGACTACCTCTCAGGCACACACCCACTCAGACTGATGTTGACTCATTATACTGCTCCATCTCTCAGACGGTCGCGTTTCCTTCACATCCCTTCCCCTCCCTTTCCTGGAATATGATGAACCTCGCTGTTCACAATTGATGATTGCCTCAATGGCATGAAAACCCGTCGAACAGAGTAAATCTGATACCGAAACCGATGTTGCCATCATCATTTGCCACCATGAGCTGACAGCCGTTTCGGCGGTGGCTCGGCATTGACCTTGTTGGATACCTTGGGCTCGCGAAGAGAACAATGACCCATAGGTAATCGTAGCCCAACTCCTCTGCATTCAACTGAAATTGGCAATGTCTAATCTGATGCGAACTTTTTTTGTATCAGATCAGAGAGTTTGTTCTGATTCAACTTTTATCAAGTTTCTGAAATATCCTTTGCTCATCTTAAGAGATGTTATCTCACTTTGGTACTTATGCACAAAATAACATATCTCGTCAAGGAAACAATATGTTGCAATATTCTAAGTGGAACTAATTCGTCAAAGAAGCGATTGCTCAACCAAGATGAGAAGACCCAACACTTCCTTCTAAGAAAGTTGGAGAAGAAGAGATAAATAATCTGCAAAATAGATAGCACAGACCCACCTACCCAAGACAATGATGCCGATCTAACAAAGGGAACTTATGTAAAAATAATGGAAGTAGCACATCAAGACATCAATGCTACAGCAGCCCCAGTAAGATGAAAAATCCGAAAAACCCAGGAAAAACCCCAAAAAACCCGGTTTAAACCGGAAAAACCCAGTGGGCTGGGCAAAACTAAAAAACCCTGGGTTTTTGCGAACCCTGGAATAAATGAGACAGACTTTCTTGCATTTTAGTCTTTAAATGATTGGTCACTGTCTGCTTTTGAAACTGGGGATATCTCCTGCAACAGGTTGAGCATTGGTGGTAAGGGCGATGTGCTGTATTGTTGTAGGTGTTGTGGTGATGCCCCTCAGCTAAGATTCCTTTATTTTTTCCCAACACATGCATTGCTCCAGGTTTAATTGAGCTCATGACTGCAACCGGTTCCACCTGTAGGGTGATGGTCAGTCATGGATCCCCAAGTTCCTGGAGGGCCTGCTAAGCAGACAGGGTAGGTACCTAACCTAATACGGAGGGCATTCAGAAAGTTTTCAGCCTGAGATGGAATGATGCACTTCTTGGTGATTTTGATGCCTTGGCATCAAAATTTGGTTCATTATAGAAATGTATGCGAATTTTTAGGTTGATCCATTGTTGATTTTTTATTTTATGGCCATTTTAAAAAGATATGCACAAAAGTCAGAAACAGACAAAACTGGTGAATGTGAAAAACATCAGTTTCATCGAAGATGCATTGTTGGTCAATGGTCGTAGGTGAATCTTGCCTTGGCACCCATCACTTGATTAGGCCTACCTGGAATTCTCCGCACTTTCCGAGTGCGTTCAAAAGTTTGCAACACCAATTGCAGTTTCGAAATTCGACCAAAAATGCACCTTCGATCAAACAGCTGATGTTTTTCACATTCACCAGTTTTGTCTGTTTCTGACTTTTGTGCAGGTCTTTTTGAAATGGCCATAAAATAAAAAATCAACAATGCATCAACTTGAAAATTCGCATACATTACTATAATGAACCAAATTTTGATGCCAAGGCATCAATCAAAATCATCGAAAAGTGCATCATTCCATCTCAGGCTCAAAACTTTCTGAGTGCCCTCAGTGTAAATAAAAATAAAACAAAACAGACAAATGAGAAAAATAATGACAAAAATAAAAATAAGATAAGAGGGAAAAAATAAAAAAAAAATACGGGGAAAAATAAAAAGAAACAAAAGAAAAAAGAAATTAAAAAAAAAACAAACAAACATGTTATTGCAGGAATGTCGAGTATAAAATCGAGCCTGGTGGATGTTTGCAGAGACATTGGGGAACTGCTAGGTGACGAACTATACTTTTTATCCATTGGGATTGCTGTTGATAGTTGCCAAGCTCAAGGAACGACACGTTAGAAAGAGAAATCACCAGAAACTTCTAATTGCTCTTCTGTGAACTGCCTCGATGACATCGATATGGCGCTGTAGATAAGGGTCCCATGTTGTGTAAGGAAGCATATTCAAGAACTGAGCGGAGGGTAGAAAAATGAAGTGTCGATTTGGTGTTTTTGGAAGCATGGGCATGGTGCCTAATTAGGCATTTCAAGGATTGCAGGAGGAGGAGGCACTGGATCGATGTGCCCACCGCTGCACTAGCGCCACAACTCTCTTTTGCCGTGGCTACTGCTCGAAGCCTTGTCTGGCTACTGCTACTTGTCGAACTACTACCTACTTGTCTTGCTTCTTGCATTGATCAACACAACCAATCTCTAGTCAGGCAAGTTGCCATTTGCCAACTCCAATCTGAGAACCAACGCATTCTCATTCTGAAACAGTTTTCATCTGCTGCTATGCATCGGGCAATCGGTATCCCCTTGCGTTTGATTGGATTTTTTGCAGTCCTTCATTCCTTTTCTGTTACGATTTCTTACAAATGACAGAACCATCTTAACTGAAAAAAATGAGCAGTATCCACTTGAAGGATGGAGACATTATGCTGGTATGAAGCCTGTAATAAAGCAGGTGTTTTATTACCGACTTCATTTGTCCACATAACTGTATGCCTTTCTTGCCTCATTGGAGGCCAGAGAATTAATGAGAACTGAAGAGACCTTGGCACCTTTGATTTCAAAATGCTATCCGGGTCTTTTTGAAATCAACAGATTGACATTTTGAAATCAGGAAACGGCACAGACAAATGGTTCGCATCAACGACTGTCTGTGTCATGATTGCCAGCAGAGTTAGCATCTACCGAGGGGGAAAAACACTGCCAAATTATTGTATTTTGTCGACCATGGTAAGATCATATTCCGGAGTCTGATGATGCAGGATATTCGAAGTCATAAAGAACAGCATGTGTGTTATCATTGAAATTGGCTGGTGGCGGTGCTGATCCTGCTGTGTTTGATACTCACCAATCTCTACAGGGCGAGTGTTATTTTGGCTCTTAATAAATCCCACATATGAGGAACCCATTGACACGTTTCAGCAGCAATACAATCGTAGAGACCAGCTGGAAGTTGATGCAATTGACCACACTGAAAGCATGAAGATTTCTCTACAGTGTATAGCTGCTGCGGAATTAATGTAGGTACTCGTAAACGTAAAACATTGCCGTCGATCAGATTTTATCAAAAACTCCATGCTGCAAAGATCCTCTTTATAACCGAGGTATAGGTAGGTATAGGTATAGGTATCAGACGCTGCTTTCAGCAGGTTATTATGCCACAAGGCAATCGTCAATGGAGAACATCAAGTTCTCACATATGACAGCAAATGTCATCATATACCTGGGAAGGGGAAGGGAGGGGAGGGAAGGACACGCGACCGTCGGCTGCAATATTCGTAAGGATAGGAAAGGGTAAAGGAAGGAGGGGTGAGGAGGGTAGATATAGGAGTGTGGAAAACATATCATCGGAATGTGGACGGGGCCTAGTCATATAGCATTCAATACAGGCACACATCTGAGAGGTCAAAATCTGAGAGCTCCAGCCAGAAAGCTCTGTTGAGATCTGGCGCTTTAAGGGGGGAACCTCGTCTAATGTACCCCGCGTATTGAATTAGCTGTAACTTTTGAACCAGTGGACCGATTTTAGTGAAATTTGAAACGGAAACAACTGAAATGTGGCTGGAATTTGAAAAGCTGTAATGACTCAAGACTCAAGTAAGGTTTACGCCTTCTTTTCGGCAGACCTTAAGAAGAAAAAAAAACCGACAGAAATGATAAAAAACAAAAACAAAACAACAAGAACTTCCCTTCTACCCAAACAGAACAAAAAGAACAACTTCCCTTCTACCAAATCAGTCCATTCCAAGGGAACGATCCAGCCTCCTCCATTCCACCTGGTCAGTCCACACACACACTGCAGTGATGTCACAAATCCTTCATCATTGGCTCAGCGTCAGATCAATCATCCTTTGGGCTAGGTTATCGTCATTACCTACACCTCCTTCGACCTTCATTCCGTGACATCTCCTGAGTTCATCAGACATCCGTTACCACAGTTCATCCAACTGCTCACCTTGACATTCGCTTATTATCTAAAACAGGAGAAAAAAAGAAAGAGAAAAAATAGGATGAAGGAAGGAAGCAAAGCAACTTCAAAAGAGGCAGCTTTTTAAAAAGAATAAAAAGTAAAGAAATAAAGATGACATAAAGAAATACAAGAAAGAAGTAAGAGATGCAAGAAAGTGAATTAAATGAAATAAAGCTGAGAACTTCCCCTTTCCAGTGCACAACAACGGGGGAATGGTTCGCCTTGTGTCAGTCACGCGGCGAGAGCGCTGTCCGGCATAAGCTCGGTTAACTAGCGCAGGGAGTCACGGAAGCACCAGCGGTGTTCGCCAGCAGTACGCACACTCCCTCTTCCCAGCTGCGTGAAAAAGGTTTTGCACTGACCACGCAGTGGGGGGCCGCCAGCATGGGCCGCCGTCTCCGGGCAGGTTCCCGGCTTAGATCTGGGCATGGGTCCCGACCCTTTCCCAAACCTCATGTATATCAACCCCGTGGCAATGCACCAGATCGGATCCGAAAAAAAATAGATAAAGAAAAACAAAATCTCCAACCACCCTCACTCCTAGGCAGCAGAAACCTTTCCCTTCCACTTCACAAGATATTGCTTCGCATGTTCTACCCACTGGTCTGATTCCTTCTCCCTCCCTATTCCCAGTCGTTCACGAACAAGTGCCCATTCCTGCTCTTTGTGAACACCCCTGTCCACATCCATCCACCCAGAAAACGTCTCTCTTCAATCATTGACTTGCACCTCAGGAATATGTGGCACAAGTCCTCTGACTCTGCCCCACAGAGCCTGCATTCCTCCTTCCCATCCACCCAACGCAACCGTCTCGCAGTTTCTAGAGCACCCACCCTGGCCCGAAACAACAAGTCGCTGCCAAAAGAACCATCATATATTCCATCCCAACGCATTTGATCCTTTGCAGAATACCCAGTCAGTGAGCTTTTTTGTGACACTTCCCTTCTCCACCGATGCCACTGCTCCTGTTCAATCTCTCTCCTCTCTCTGCGTACACAATCTTTCTCGGATTCCAGATCCATGTACCTGCCCCACCCTAATGTACCCTTCCACCTTTCAATTTGATGAATCCGTTTTTGCCATGATGTTCCACTACTCATTGCCTGCACATACATGAAAACCTTTTTTTTTTTTTTTTTTTTTTTTATACTGTTGGCCAAAAATATATTTGTAGGCCATTTTTTTCATTTTTAATAGCATTTTCAAATTTTCACAACACATGTCAAAAACCAATTTTGTGCACAGATATTTCCATGAAAATTGAAATGTGCATGAAAGAAATCACCAACCTCGCAAAGATCCATCATCGCCACCAAATGCACAATATGAACCATAATTGGTGAACATGAACAGCAGAAGCATCGATTGTAGCCGGCATGTTAAGGAATCCAGATGCGAAGCCGTTGTTTAAAACCAGGAAGAT